>VXBS01002634.1:312588-380259 GCA_013400255.1 Sitta europaea | reverse complement strand
AGCAGGTTTGCTGGATTTCCTACCCCTGAGGGGTGACTGACAGTGCCCCTGCTGTCACAGCACAGTGCTGCCTGCACCGGGT
This sequence comes from Sitta europaea, assembly GCA_013400255.1. Classification (NCBI taxonomy): domain Eukaryota; kingdom Metazoa; phylum Chordata; class Aves; order Passeriformes; family Sittidae; genus Sitta; species Sitta europaea. Next base: position 380,177 of record VXBS01002634.1, on the reverse strand, counting down.
GCCCCTGTTTGACATTCCCAGGCTGGGCACCATGGGGTGGTCATGGCTCTGCCCTCTGGATGCCTCCTGACACCAGCAGAGTCACTTCAGGGAGCTGCAGCAGGCAGCTGGCTGCACTGCTGGACTGCTGGAACCAAAAAACATGGAACTTTTTATTCTTTGGGGTTTTTCCTTCCATTAAGGCAGTTTTAAAATGAAGAAAACATGTTTTTTTTTAAAGAGTCACTTATTTATCTACAGGAAAATAAAGTTTAAAAGACAACCTGCTTTCTGGCATTGCAGATATATAGTGAGTGATGTGCCCACCCTTGTCTGTGTATTTTGAGGGGCAGAGGTGGTTCCTCAAATCTCTACAGAAAGCTGCCAGAGACTGTGCTGTGGGCTGCAAAGAGAAAACAATCAGTAATAAAAGCTGCTAGTTTGAGTGGATTGAATTTTGAGTTGTCCCTCATGTCTGGGCCAAATAAGACCAGACAGGTTATATGCTGAAGAGCTCCTCTGTAATGATCATGTGCCTTTTGCTTCCTCTCTTTTCCAGGCTCACACCACAATGTACAAGGCTGAAAAAGGGTTCAGACTGCACTTAACTGTGTACAATGATCTACCCAAAGGCCATTTTTAATCAAGTCCAGGCACAGGGATACCTTGTCTTAATGGCATCAGAAGACACTTGGATATCATAGGTGAGAGCTGATAAATCTACATTTAGGCAAGGCAAGCCCATAATGGGCACAGCACCACTGCTTGTGCAGCCAAGCTTGCATTTCTCACTCCATCCAGTTTCAAATTCCAGGCGCAGCTGCAGAGGATGAGGGTTGGCTCTTTGTGTTAAAGGCAGCCCTTGAAGATGCTCGTGCTTGCAGCTGTCAAAGATGCCTTTTCTCCTCCACAAGGACTCTGTTTCTTTCCATCTGTCTGCCAACACTAGGCCTCCCAAAGTAATAGTATTTTCAACAGGCATTCAAAGAGGACAGAGAAGCCTGAGTATCAAGAAATGCCTCAGCTGGTGAGTGCAGTAAGCAAGTTTTACTTTTGGTATAAAAAACCTGCGTGGGGAGAAGAAGTCATGCAAACTGAGACTTCTGAGTAAAACAAAAGACTGAAATGAAACTGTTAGATGATTGATAGGCAGTGTCTCAGGTCACCTGGCTGCCATCTGGCTGGGCACTGGGTGTATCAACAGGATTTGTTTTGGTGATAGAGGCAGGAGAATTTGGATCAAATTCATTCTTGAGGATAGTGCTTACTATTGATTCAACAATGATAATTTTGTTGGTCCTAAACTACTGAGGTAAGAAAAAGAGAAAAAAATCCAGCAGGTGTAATCTGATGATTAGGATGACTGCCATGGGGGTTGGAGGGTGAAGACTGTTAAGAGAAATACTAATAGAGTAGTAAGATATTTTGGTTTTCTTCAATACAGACACCAAAACCTTTGTGCCACCATGTACAGCTTACAGCAAACCTTTACTTGGAGCAGAGAAATGAGAACTGCACTGGCCAGAATAGATGGAACTGGCAAGTGTGCATGGAGGGACTGTCAGTATGAAGAGGACATGGGCAGTCAGATTGAAGAAAACAGCACCCAAAAGATTAAGAACTATACATTGTGCCCAGGAGGTAAGCAGAACAACAAAAAGAGGTTTGAGGCAGCTCAGAAATGAAGCTCAGATCGAGTTTTCTAGAGGACTGAAGCATGCCAAGAGCGTTGGTTGTGAAATGACAACTGATAAGCAGGGAAAAGGATGGCAACACCAATCCAGACAGTTCCTGGTTATAACAAGATTGAACTTTGGCACTGAAACTTGTAGGTGTCTTCAGAGTGAGACATTAAAAGGAGATTAAAGTATTCTCTGCCAGGGCAATGGGTACATTGTAATTACTGGTTTACATTCCCAGATCCTCAACCACTGTTAACCCCAGGGTTTCTTGGGCATGACAGTTTCAGATGCTTCCTTTCTGCAGCCTCTTCCAAACTGAACTGACTGACTGGACAGTCTGATCTGAGAAAAGGAATTCCTCCTTGTCTCCCTTGTCAATTGGCTCAGACTAGTGAGAATTTTTGGTTCACTCTCTTCTGTACCTTTCTTGGACCACTAGAAAGGAAGTTTAACAAAACCTGGATTGGTGCAGGGCTGTGTGGTGCTGGCACCACCCTGATCTAGGCAGTGCACTGTCTGTATGGATTATACTACAGATTATATCACAGGAGCATGCACTGGGTGTTACTGGGCTGTGGAGCAGGCATTTTCTAGGCTGAGCCAGGGAAGGTGAAAATAGCTTGATGCTGCATTGTTCATTTTCTGGGAAAAAGAACAACCTGCCAGTCATTAGGTAAGTACTAGAAATGAAATTATCAAACCCCCTGACTACATTCTACAGAGTAAATCTGCATTGTGGCCAACAGGATGTAGAAACACCAGGCTTTGCTTGCCTTTGCAACGCAGTCAGCCAACAGCTGTTAAATTCTAATTACACTGTTCAGATGATAAGGGAGGAGACAAGGATGTTATTTCTGCAGAATCATTCTAAAAACTGCCTTAAAAGTGTAATAACTCAGTGCCAGGAAAGTCCCCTAGTAAAATGTGCAGTTTACAGTTACCACTGCGGGGCAAGAGCTTTTGATGGCAGCTGCCCAACCACAGGCAGTGTTACAAAGTTTTATTCCCCTATTTCAGGAACTCCTGGGATAGCAAAACCCAGTAACAGTGGTTACCACTGCCATGCTCTCTTTCCTATGGAACTTGAGCAGTTTACCCACTTTTCTTCTGAGATTGCAGTTTTGACCATCTTTAGTCATGTGAGACATTTTTTTTTTTAATTTTAAAACTGTCAGGAACACTTACAAACACTTATTCCTTCACTTACCTTCAGGTACCTCAGCTTATGAAGCAAAGTATGCAGGCAGTCACTTCAAGGATTGTTTTGTCTTTGACCTGTCTTGTATTGACTGTCCAAAGCATGTGCATGTCCCAAGAGCTCGTCACCCCACATAATTTAATAATCCCTAGGAAGCAGTTCTTTCTGCTCCCTGAACTGCCATGAATTATGCAAATCAATCTGACCAGAATGAAAGATTTTTCATATAATCTTACTGAGTCTTCCATCTCCATCTAAATATCTCCATTATTTTAAACATAACTTCATTTTCACTTGGTTATATCATCTGCCAGAAAATTCTGTGTAAGCTCAGAAGTCAGAAACTGGGATTTTTTTTCAATACAACTGAGTTAATTACATAACCTTGCCATAAGAGGAGCCCATTGTGCTCCCTTAATAAGCCTTGCTTTGGCTTTGCTCAGTTTCCTGTGTTCTTTAATATCACATTCACATGCACCAGTCAACATAATTCACTTTCTCTCTCCATCTTTATTTGCCATTTCACACAGACCAGAATGTACAATGCATGAAATCAGTGATTGCTTTGTCTCCTTTTAGACTCAAAAGTGTCCCCAGTTGATTGCCAGGTGCACTGAGCTACCAAGGACAAATCTATAGTTTTGCTACTAAAGAACCTTCATTTAAGAAGGCATCTTGACATTACCTGGATTTGTGGTGGGGAGAGACAATAATGTGCCTTTTATGTGTTCTGAGATCGTTTGCAACAAAATTGGAGAAGTTGTTGATAATGCCCCCAGTGCCCTGAAGGTGTGGAGCTACCTGGGGGTTACTGTGATGCTTATGCAATTTCAAATTTAGGTGTAGGTGCTAGGAAGGGGAGAAAAGCAGCTTCCAACCCTTGTCCCTTCAAAGGGCTTAAGTGCTCATTAGGAATAACCATGGCAACAGTTACCAAGCCCCATTAATCCATCACACGAGTGGCCAGCACCAGCTGCTTCAAGTTAAGGCAGGAGAGGACCCTGCAAGAGAGTCTGTATTCCCCTGGCTGAAAATCCTTTTTTCTTCATCTAGAATCTGTCCAAAGGACACCAAATTGGTGAACTATCAGTATTTCATAGCATTGGGTCCCCCGAGTTCACCGTGCCCTATTAAAAGGAAAATCCGTGTTACCATTGAGAAAATTAAGAATATGGTCAAATGCACTAAATATATTTTCTCATCTGTTCCTATTCACCATTTTTTAATGTTTGTGTATTTTTGCGCAGTTGTATACTGTTTATACAACAGAAGTGCTTTTTTTTTTGCCTTTCTCTTGCACTGAACATGTAAAAACTCAGTGTGAATTAGAAAATCTTCATTTCTGGAACTCTCTATTACTTAACACAGAGAGGGAATGAAAGCTGAAGCTGCTTACCTGTCCTTAAACCCCTGTTTTTGGTGTTATTGGGAAGAGAATGATGGTTTTGGTGTTATTTGGAACAGAATGATACAAACTCGAACTTCTTAAAACAAGATTTATTGGCACAAACATACATGTTACAAATGTCTACGATATTCTTGGAAAATATGTCCACCACTTCAAAAAAATCACTGTTCACAGAAAAGTACAGTAATATCAAACTTTGTAAGTCATCACAATTTCAGCATCAAAATACATGCATTTTATCATTTATAAATGAAATTCCACTGACCTCCAGGTAAAGCACTTTAAGAAATGTCCTGGTCTCCACAACATTATTTTTTTTCCCCCTCTCCAGATAGTTCCAATAAGGTGCAAATGGATTGTTTTCTGTAGAGGCACAAATCACAGCTCCTGGCTGAGTCTGTGAGGTGAGAGATGCTGTTCTCAGCACAGCCTTTCAGGTCCCTCCTGAGTGTGTTACTGCAGAGCTCAACACCACTGTGTGGCCTTTAAAAGAATGCAATTAGATTTGGTCTGGAGTCTGGGCTTTTAAAAGGGCAACTGAAAACTTACTTCTGATTGTTCCCCTTGCTGGAAGTAAAGCTTGAAGAATTACAAGGAAAGAGGTAGAAGAAAGGTTTTTATTTTGCAATGCCATTCCATCAGCATTTGAAACATTGCCAAGGATACTTGTGAGGAGAAAGAATAATTGCAGTAAATCCTTTTCTTTCTTTGGTGCTAGTCTAGTAACTGAACAGCCACTCAGGATTTTGTCACTGACCTCAGACAATCCAGAACAAGACTTCAGCAGATGTGCTGGATCTGATTCTATGCCTATTCCAGTTTCAGTGTCAGAGAAGCAGGCTTTACACAAACACACACAGGGGAGAGAACACACTGATGTCCTCAGCATGGCCACACCTGCCTTTGTACAGTGGCCACAAGAAAGAAAGAAAACTTCTTGATGTCAGTGGAAAAAAAAAGGGGGATGCACTTAATTCCACTGGATCTGAATTTGATTCTAATCAGATCAGTGCACAACAGAACAAAAAGGCAAAACCATGAACCACATGCAAGCAAGTGAAGGAAACAAAGGTGTTCCCTGCACTTTTATCAGCCTTGGCAGGGAACTGAACACACCCAAAGGCAGAATTTGCTGGGGAGCCATGGGCCTTGGAGGTTTGGGAACATCATCAAGACAAACCCCATGCCACCTGCTCCAACCTCAGAGGCAGCCCTGCTTTGAGCAGGACACTGGACCAGGCCACCCCATGGCCCTTTTCTCCCTAATTTATTATTTTTTCTCATCCAAAGGAAAGGTTTTTCCTCTTCTGAGTTAGAACATGGCACAGATTCCATGCCAGGCCTGGATTTAGCCAGGACAAATGAGGGGACTTTTGTTGTGTTAAACAGAAAACAGAAATTCCCTATTTGCTTAGGCACGTGTTGAAGTCACATCCAGACCAGGGCATGCCTTGCTCCTCAGTCCAGGCTGGTGAGTGAGCACTGCAGTGCTGAGCTGATTACACAAACACCTCCAGAGGCTTCTGTGCTCAGACTCAAGCATAAGTCATTAAGGAAAATACTAATTAGCTGGCTATGAACTCATTTCCTGCAATGAGCATAACGAGTTTATAATAAGAGTTCATACATTGCCACTTACAGGACTTTTTATGCTGCAAAACAAACTAAAGGGTGCTCACAGTAGATTGTGGCTTCATCTCTCTCATGAAAAAAATTCAAGTTCTTTGAAACTTGGAAGGAGAACGTCTCACCCAAATGGCAAATGCCTGCCTACATATAAAAGCACTTCCTTTGGAAAGGGGAAGGAAAAAAGAACAGGAGTTGTCAAATAAAACTTTAACCTCTACCCAGCTGCTGCTTCCCCCTCAGAATGTATTTTTGTGACAGACAAAGCATGTTTTCACTCCTCTTGAGTAGGAGGTGCTAATTTCTAATCTTTCAGTGATGCTGAAAAACCTAATGTAACATTTTTAGCACCTTTGTGGTTGGGGGAGGGAGGACATTTCATTTACAAAAATAATGATGTTTTTCATGACAAGTACTGGGCTATCTGTAACATTTTATTGGGCAGACCTGTGAGCATGTCACAGCAATATTAGCATTTTAATGTCTGGGGAAAATGGAGCTGGAACACAGATCGAAGTTAGCTTTTCTAATGAGGAAAAAATATTCTTTCATCTACAGTTAAGCTTTGGAAACTAATTATTTGACTATTTTTATAGCTGCTAATTGCTTAAATAATATGTAAATAAGTAATGGTTAAACTTTACACCCATAATCTTTCCCATACATTTCTACTTTTAATCAGAAATTTTTTTTCCCCTTTGGGTTTCATGAAAGGCTGTACTTGCATTATTTAGTAGCTTGCTAGTGGCATGGTAATCACACTGATCACTGAATTTTCCATTCCAGCCAAGACTACTTTCATTAATACAGAAATTTTAGCAAACTTTCAGATTAATACTCTAAATATTAATAGCTAAACTTCTGAAAAAAATTAGGCATCTAGGAATTTGTATGTCCATTATATCTCAATCCTTGATCTTACAAAGAAAATAATTGCAGCTGCCATTATTTAGTTTTACTTTAAACAAACCTGCAATGTGTGGGGGAGAAACTGACTTAATTCTTTTTAACTTTTCCTCAGGAAAAGCTCAGACCAGCACCATGTGTTCACATACACATGACAGGAATGTAACAGATTCAGCAAAGGGATTTCTTTATCCTCACCTCAGACCATTTGCAGGTGGAAAGCACAGACACTGGAGTGGCTCAAGAGTAACCAAAACAATCGAGCTGTGCCAAAAACATTCCATTACCAAGCCCAAACTGCTCTAGGACAAAATGGACGTCCAGGCTGGATCTTTACTGCCCCAGGCACCCTGAAATCGTGATTTGACTGAAGCCCTTGACCACTGTTGCAGCTGCCAGCAGCCCAAATGGTGCCCTCTGCAAAGAATGCTGCACCATCCCTCCTGCATCTGCCTCCTGCATTGCCCAGAAAAAACCCACCCTCTGTCACAGTTCAGTTTAACTATTGGAATTTAATAGACAAGCACTGCTTAGCTGGAGCTGCCCATCAAAAGGAGTTTACTGAATGCTAGCAATATTTCACTTGGCTCGTTTCCCAATTTATGATGTTGTGATTGCCCCAATATCCTTATTTGCTGTTTCTTCTCTTCCCAACAAAATTAATGGAATTACTGTTACAAGAGCTGTTAAATAAACTAAATTAAAATTCCAATGTTACAATTTAAGGTGATGTAGCAAAAATGCTGTTGCTCCTTTTGTGCCAGGTAATTCTGACCCCAACAAAGACCCAGGAGCCACGTTCTGCCCGGGGTGGTGTCGACCAGAGAGTGGAGGTTTGAGGAGAGCTGGGCCTTGTGGGGAGGGGGCTCTGCTGCAGCCCAGACCCTCCTGAGCTCTGACAGGGTGGCAGAAGGCAGGGAGCCAACCCAGAGGGCAGAACAGCCCTGACCCCCTGTGTTCCAGATACACCACACTCCAAACCCACAGCGCCTTCCTGAGAGAACAGAGAGAGGCTTGAAGAATAATGGATAAGCCAGACACTGTGAGAAGAGCTAAAGAATGGAGAAGGTTTTATCCATAATTGTCTTTGTTGTTCTCTATGATATTTTCTCTTTGAGAACAAGTACTTTGCCCTTTTAAACCTACAGCACATGGCTTCTTTGGTTGAATAGAGTGTTACGTGCACACCACTAGGCTGCATTCACCCTTCTGGCTCTGGTTCTGCTTTGGAGAGTTCACAGATGTGATACACTCATGACAGAATGAGGTTACTGCAGGAGTGACTCATTGTTGAATAATCAAGTGTTTACTCCACCAAAACTGCATGTAACCAGACTGCCACAATTTTGCTGCTTTATTCTGAGATGTAGCTTTTAAATGTCAGTGCGCCAGGAAGGGAGGTGAACTCCTTGGGTGGCTCAGATCTCTTTTCAAGCATGTGTTTAAAGGCAGCCTTATGGTTCTCAATGGAGAAGAAAAACTACTCAGCATCAATTGAGACATACATTAATCAGCTGAGGAAGGGAAATTAATTGAAGAGGAAAACAAAATCCTTTCCTGAAGTTTTTCTGAAGTAGACCAGATGGAGAAAGAACAACTGGTGTGAGGTTCTGGTTTGGCTGTTTCATAGATGCCAGTCTAGTACCCCTCCTGACAATGTTACTCTTTGAGAAAACTTCAGCCAATAATTTCTCTAGCTACAATTCATTCTTTTCAAACTACTTTCTTCACCTTTTTAATTTTGCTTTTAAAGAAGCTTATTTGAGGGTGCTTGTGCTTTTTCAAATGCATCTTGTCTAGCAACAGGTACCTAAATCAGGTGAGGAAGAACTGGCTGGAAGAGCATCTCAGTCTTCTGGTGAGACAGAGGGCCCAAAGGTTGTGATCTGTTACGGGTCTAAAGTTCAGGTCAGGATGCAAATCCAGATCAAAGAGACTTTGAGGCCTTTCTCTAATACTCACTGTGTACATTGGGAGGGAGCCCAGTGCCTTGTATGGCTGCTGGCTCATCCCTCTTCCCTGTTTAAAGGGCAGGAGAAGCAGGGCTGAGATGTAAATCCTGGACCGTAGCCAAGTGCTCCCTAGGTTATTTGTGAAGCTCTCCCACCAACATGCCATCAAGGTGCTCTCTTAAAATAAAAAACAGACCATGCATATTCCCTCTGTGTGGATAATCTCCCATGGTATAGAGAAAATTCACTCTAAAAGCATGAAAGCGTTCAGATGAGCTTGTAAAAGTTCCTGAAGTTCGAGTCTCCCATGGTCGATGCTTTCTGAGAAGCAGGCATCACCATTTTGCAGGTATGCTCTAATATCCATGTCAAATTAAGAACTTGCTCCTAAGAGCTAAAATCCACTGTATTCAGACAAGAAGTAGTCCAGCTGCTCATAAAATTAGAGTTAGGTGAAGCCCTGTCGGAGGAGCAGTGACAGAAACAGTAGAATTTTAAAAGGTCTTGCTATTCAGACAGAAGCACAGCAGCTTGAGGCTGTTCTAATTCATTCCTTGCACAGTCAATGATATCCTGTTCTTCCATCACTCAGTGCTTCAGTCACTTAATATAGATCACTACATAAAAAGAAAAAAGCCAAATATTTTACTTGCCTAAACTGTTCCTGGGGCTAACATCATGCAGGTTCCAACTGAATGAAAGTGCCAGCTTTAGAAATTCAACTGACTACATTTCTAAATCACCCCTTGTCTTACAGACCCTCAGTTACATTCAGAATCTTTATCAGATTCTCCCACCCTCCTTCTAGTAGTATTGGATCAGGTTTGACTCTGTTGGATTGACTGTGCTGTTATGTAATGCTGTCAGGTGAAAATCAGGTCAAGCACCTCGTTAGGGCTTCCACACTAAGTTTTCCTGCCAAGTTCTGTGGAACGTTGGTTTGGGGTTTAAAGCCCCCTCTGTGTTTTGGGTTTAAAGCCACATCTGTGTTACTGCAACGTGAGCTACATTTGAGAAAAAGCTTGATGCCCAAGCAGGACCTCGGGAACCTGTTGACAGTGGGTGACAGCCACACTTGTTCAAGCTCAGAAGCTGATGGAGCATCATTGACAAGATCATTGAGAAGCCAAGCACTGACCAGCTGTTAACCCCTTCCTTCCAGCTGTGCTCTGTGTGAAGGGCATCTCCTGCTGCAGGGCCCCTGGGGTGTACAGCTTGCTCCAGAAAGCAGAGGAGCTTCTTGTAAGGATGGAAGATGCAGGTCTCAAACAATGTCCAGTTCTGGATAAAGCTATCAAAAGCATTGCTTCCAGCCAGAAGAGGCTTCAGTTTGGTCCCCAAGGTGGCAGTCAGAAAGCAACAGCCTGAACACTTGCCAGGGGGACACTAAAAGGAAGGAAGCCCTTTTGTGATGTTTTACCAGCCCAAGGGAAGAGCCAAGGCAGAATTCAGTGGTGCAGAGCAGGAGCTGAAATTCTCACTGGTGGTGGCTGAGCAAGAACGACTTAACCCTCTCATGGAAAATTCACAGGCAGGCAGCTGTAGCTGCACAGACATTGAAAATGTAGAAGCAGCAACTGGAAAGCAATCAATGCTGGCTCCAACACAAATAAGATCTCCAGCTGAGTTTCTATAGATTGTGCTCTGCACCAGCTGCACATATGTGATGCTGTTGCACAGTCCATGACCCTGAACACTCCTGTTTTGTTTTGCCTTGCTGAAGGTTTAACCCTCTGCACCAGCAGCTGAGCTCTGGATCTGTGCATCAGGGGAAGACACACTTGTTCATGCTTCCTGGGCTGAATTAGCAAGGTTACACAGCTTCTCTCTCCAATTACAACCAACCACCACAGCACAGAAGCAGCAAACATTGAGCATTCACAAGCAAACCGTGGGCAAACAACTTTGAGAAGTTAAACACATTAATTTGCTGTATTTCATTACCACACAGGAGGAAACAGTCTCTTCACAAACATTCTGAAACCCACTAGAAGGCAGATTTCTTAACTCTTCCTTGCAAATTCTCACTTCCACTTAGCAGTCATCCCCATTAGTTACAGTTTTGAGAGAACAGGTCCACATTCCACAAAGAGCAGTTTCTATGCTCCACTCTCACCTAAAGGTATTATTTGATTATTAACTTGTTGAACTACATTAGCTGGGAGGATGAGCTTTGCATCCCCGTGGCACTTGCACTGCAGTTTCATTTGGGAGCTTTGTGTGTTTGTAGCTGGAGGTTTCACACTCTTTAATGTGTGTTTGCAGTCCTATCAGCTGAGTACCAGTTCAGCCTCCCAGAGGAGAGGGAGCAGCTGCATTAAGGCTCAGTATCAGCATTTCACCTTCCTGATTGCACCACCTCCAGCAAAAGCTGTCTTCATCTCAAGAGTCTGTTCAGCAGAGAAGCCCTGAGAGGACACCACACTCAGCATGGGTGCAGGTGGCAGGGTCTCCCCCTCAGCAGGAAATCCCTTCACCTCAGCTGTCCAGTTCTCTCAGCACTTTAAAAAGGCTCCTGAAGTTGGATGGCTCACTGCTCCAGCAGGGAAAGCTCATTTGTACACAGCCACCTCCCAGAGTCAGGCCTGCCATCACTGCTGCCAAGTTTGTCCAGCCTGTAAGGATCTCAGGATTTTTTTCAGATTGTGCTCTCATCCAGCTGAAGGACTGAAGTGATGGGGGCCTGCCAGGGAGTCCAGTGTACCACATTAGTAACTCTGAATATTCAGCTTCACAAAGACTGGGGCCACTTATGACTTGATATGAAGCAGTACAAGTGACTATAAAGTGATAAATATTTAGGGGAAAATGCAACTGGAACCTTTCAATTGACCATTACTTATTCTCTCTGCAAAATTCTACTTCAGCACAGTGTATATCTAGATTCATAGCAACAAACTGGTCAGGCTCTCAATTTTTTTTAAATCTAAAACCATGTCAAGAGAGGTACTCCACAGTGGGAATATTTACACTACTATTATCACCGTTTCTATTCCCTAATTAAATTGCAGACAAAAAACCCCAACCCATCAAATTATTATTTTTTTAATTCTATGAATTCTTTTTAGAAATTCTGAAGGAGTTATCCTCAAAAGAGCTTTTTCTGAATTTCCTGGCTCAAAATTTGATTAATTCATTTTTAGTTTGGTTAAGGATGATTAAACTATTCACTGTTTTAAAAAGAAACAATAAATTCACAAGAGCATACAAGAACTTTCTCTCAAGCCACAATATATAATTTTGTTTAATTACATCAAATGTTAGTTTAAATTGAGTGTAATAGGTATCTCAGCTGAGCACTTTACAAAAATGACACCATAGTTTATGAACTATCCACATGCACAAATTAAATATATACTTTTAAAGCCTACTAAGACCACAACTTTGAACAGTGTTTCTGTTCCTCTTCTCCAGGAAAGCTTTGCTAGGCACCCTTCCTTTTCTCAGCCTCTCCCACTGTTCCCACTGACCTTCTTCCTGATTTTTGGATGCTCCTGGCAGTGGGGACCATTTCTGCACACTGCTGCAGAGGCAGCTTCCTCCTGCACAGCTGGGCAGCCACAGACATCCCCAAGGCTGCTCAGGGGCTGTAAGTGAGGGACTGGCCTTCCAGAGATGGCCCATGAAGCCTGACAAACAGTGCCTGGAGTCATCTGTGATGCTTGTACTACCAACCTCTGCATTTCACTTGGCTCTTTCAGGACTCTGCTAGTTAATGCTTTTTGGCTGTCATGCAGGGTTTTTTTTTCTTTCTGGCTTTCATATTGAGGCTATCTTGGTTGTTCAGAACACCATGAGGTGCTTTCCATAAGGAAAAAATGAAATCCATAAAAGATGATAACCCAGTCTTAATTTATTTTCTGTGGACAATGTCTTTAGACTTGGATTCTACATCTAATCTCAAAAACTCTGTTTGGTTGGCTAAATTGAAATATGACTTCTTACATGATTACTTACAGGTATCGCTCTCTTCAATGGGAGTAACAGATATACCTGACAACAGATTTTGCCATCCAACTTTAGGAGCTCAGATTGAGAATTTTGGTCCTAATGTTTGCTGCAACCTTAAATTTGGGTCCAATCCACCTGACAGTGTCCCTTTGAACAGGAGCTTGCCCACAGCTGCATTCTCTGATTCTGAGATGTTTCAGGATGCTTTTCACATACTACAGTTTCTGAAGGTCAGTGCGTACACATTTTAAGACACAGTGATTAGACAGTGTATGGAACTACTTGGCAGTATTTAGCTGGTACAGTTTCTTGTGGAAACAACAGAATTCCAAAATACAGCACACTGAATGCTTATGGGTTATTACAAGCAAAAATCCCAAGACACCGGGAATTAAAAAGCGGAGTTCAACAAAGGAACACTGATACCGTCGGTTGATATGAACAAAGTTGTGCCAAGTCTTCCTTCTTTGCTTTTTCAAGTGGAGAAATAAACTGGGAAATGAAGCAGAAGGAAAAGAAAGATTACCAAAAAAACCCAAACCCAGGAGTTGTCACAGTTACTGTTGTGCTCTGTCTTACAGAGGCGTGTGATGTCAGAGGATTGCAAACTCCCCTAGCACACCCCAGCTGCAGGAGCAGGACCTGCCTGGAGCTCAGTGCTCCTCCTGTGCCCAGAGGCAGCAGGACCTGCCTGCAGTCAGCCCAGTGCTCCTCCTGTGTCCACAGGCAGCAGGACCTGCCTGCAGTCAGCTCATGCTCCTCCTGTGCCCACAGGCAGCAGGACCTGCCTGCAGTCAGCTCATGCTCCTCCTGTGCCCACAGGCAGCAGGACCTGCCTGGAGCTCAGTGCTCCTCCTGTGCCCACAGGCAGCTGGAGGAGGAGCAGGGGAGGCTGTGGCTCAAAAGGCAGGAAGGGCCAGGCCTGGCAGTGATGCTGGCTCTGTCCCCAGCCCCAGCAGCTCCTCCAGCAGACAGCTTGGGCCATGCCAGCACCCAGGGCAGCTCACTGCTGTGAGGAATGGCTCAGAGTCTCTGCAGCCACAGCCACCCCTCCTGGAGGGCAAGGGCTTGTTCCCACTCCAGTCACACACTGGGAAGTCATGCAGGCCTTGTCTAACAGCACCTGGGGGTGCTTGAGGTCTATAGGATTTAAACATACCCTTGAGAGCTACTGTAAATAAATACAGCATTGAGTTGAATACACGAGGTCCTCCCTGAAGCTGCAACCTTAAAGCACTTATCACAGAAGAACCAAATAGATTGGAAAAATAATTTGAACAACAGGTACACTCAAATCTCACTGACCTAGTGATCTAACTACAGTGAGCCACAGGTTGAACAATGTGACACTCAAGCTTGTGATTAAATTCCCTAAACTCAACCTAACCCATGTCAAACCGACACTGTTTTTTTTCTTTTTTTTTTCTTTCTTTTTTTTTTTTTTTTATTTTTTTAAACCAGGACAGGCATTCAACATTTTAATCCAGGAGTGAAACAATGTTCTTACTTAATTTCAGCCTAAACATCTATGGAGGAGCTATGAGCTCTCTTGACCACTTTTTACTTTCTTGTTAAGACTCACATAATGCTCAATGAGGAATATGTACCCAGCAGTTAATTCAGGGGCTGCACATCTTCTTTTGCTGCATTAGACTACAGAACAAGGGCCAGTCTTCCTCCTGAGTACCCAGTTAATATAGTTAATTAATATCTAACCATTGCCCATTCTTGCTGCATCAGTGTTACGAAACCCTGGAATTATTCTGGGTCACTCTGGTGCCAGCAGTCATAAGGCTAATAAACTGTCACATGTATCTCTTTCCATTTAGTCATGTTTACAGGTGATCCTGCAAGCTTTCTGTACAGGAGCAGCAGAGGGAAATGGAAACATGCTGAATACCAGGCATGTAACTCGAGAGCTGGGAATTAACTCACAGCCAGAGTCAGGCCTGCTGGTGGATCTCCTCTGGGTTACTACCTGCATTGTGCTCCTGCAGAAATCTCCCTCTCAGGAGTGAATGCCACATTACAGTTATGTCACCTAACAGCTGCTGCTAACACAGGGTTACATAAATGAAATGTTCAGTTCCTGTCATTACAAGGTCCCCAAGTCCCAACCAGCATGACTGCTATTATTCATTCATAGCTGTGTGGAATGAGATGATCTCTTGAGAAAAGAAATCAGTGAGTCTTTGGGCCATCTTTTAACAACTTTTGGGCATTTGAGGTGCAAAAGGATCTTCAGAAACACTGACATCTCAAATTCTAGCTGAAACCAGGCACCTACATGCTTTTAAAAAATTCATCAGATGCCTGTTTGCCTTCACCCTCTTTTTATAGGCATGAGGTATTTCAGGAATTACTGTTCTTAGTAGAAAACACCAGGACTGTGGCACTCATCATAATGAAAGGAAGATCTCTGAGACTGCATAAAAATTTATTTAAAACATAAAAAGGGAGAGCTTTTAATCCTAGAGAAAGTTATGTAACATGCTAATGTTAAAAACATTAAATGTCAACAAATTCTGCCAATATGTGTCCAGGGAGTTTGCAGTAATTCTCACTATAAAAGCATAACACTGGAAGGGAAATTTCACAAATTAATCAGTTTAAATATTTTATATCCATTTTTTTTTTGTTGCTTTAGTTTTTAATGTATCAGCCATTCTTAAGTCACAAGCTATTGAGATCATAAATAAAAGAGAAAATGAATTACTCACTTATAATTATAATGAGAATGACTGCGCATACTACACCAAGGATGATCATCATCTATAAAAAGAAAGTTATAAGAAAGAAAAAGTCAGATTTTCACATGGAAGACATTAACCCCTCAGTTTGTTTGCTTCTACTTAGTGACTCATTGCTCATACTTTTAACTCCTCTAAAGACTCACTGCAACAGACTTGCCAAGGCCCTGAATTCAGTGTTGATTTTAAAATCAACAATGGACATAGCCCCTTGTCAAAGCTGCCTATGGCTTCCACTCCCAGCCCTAAAGAAAAACTGAGTTCCCAAAGCAAAACAGCTCCAGTGGCTGGGTTTGACCAACCTCAACCATTCCCAGCCCTAAAGGAAAGCTCAAATCCCAAGGTAACAGCTCCAGTGGCTGGGTTTGACCAACCTCAACCATTCCCAGGCTAAAGGAAAGCTCAGATCCCAAGGTAACAGCTCCAGTGGCTGGGTTTGACCAACATCAACCATTCCCAGGCTAAAGGAAAGCTCAGATCCCAAGGTAACAGCTCCAGTGGCTGGGTTTGACCAACCTCAACCATTCCCAGCCCTAAAGGAAAGCTCAGATCCCAAGGTAACAGCTCCAGTGGCTGGGGTCACCCATGGCATGGAGTACTTCACACCAGAGTCACCCCATCCCTCACCCCATGCTCCCGAAGTCAGTGAGGAGGAGCTGGAGCTGCCTGAGCCCAAAAGGATGTGAGTGTGTGCTGTTGGTGCTGGGACAGGAAGCCCCTGCTAGCCAGAACTGTTGCCAGCACAGTTTCCAGAAGGTTCTCCTGGGAACAGCTCCCTGCTCCCCCAGGAGCAGGTAGAGCTGTGCACAGCCCACCCCAGCACTGGGCTGGCTCAGAGCCCTGCAGGGATGCTGCAGCCCAGCTGCCATCCTTTCCCCAGTGAGCAGAGACTGAAAACCAGCAAACACAGACATGTCAAATCAAGGCCTTCACCCCTCCAAAGGTGAGGACAGAGCCATTGGCTTGCAGGAGATTTTTAAAAAAATTCTTCCCTCTCTTTCCAGAGTTTGGGAGCCAGAGGAAGGACAAGGAGATTGTTTTTCAGGAGGAAGCAGGAAGGGATGATGAGGAAAGGAGAATGAGATCTAGTGTAGTGCAGATCACTGTGGGTGAACCTAACTCCAGATCTGTGCTTGTAGCTCCCAAAAGCCCTGCTGCCTGCACTTCTAGGCATTTCAGCTGGGCAACAGCTAAAAGAGGCCCAGAGGACCTGCTCAGTTGAATTTCTAACCTAGATACTTTTATTTCTGGAGTGTTTTAACATGTTTTTTACCCAGAATATTTTGTCTTGCTTTACCATTTCATAGTGCTGTGGATTGAAGAGATAAAGCAAACAGGCTATGAGGGATACTTGTGGGATTCTCCCTTGGGAACAGCTGGCTTTATTTGGGTGGACATTAAGTAGTCAGCAGGAAAGTTGGTACTGAAAAATGGAAATGAAGCTGAACTTTTGTCACAGTGTTCATGGTGGTGGTGCATGAATAGGAAGAGGAAGAGGAGATGAAGTTTCTGGGTCTAAAATCCACAAATACTGGAGGAGGTCTGAAAAAGCAAAGGAGAGTGAGGTTCCCTCTGCTCTTGGGAAAGGACTGGACTTTGAAGGCAGCAGAGAAGGCAGCTGGATGAAGGTCCTGCTCTATCCTAGCCAGCCCCTCTTCATAAGAGACTGTAATCTCCTCCCTTCTCACAGAAGTTTGTGGAATCCAGTTTTGGGGCTTTTTATGGTTTACCATCCTGAAAAAAAATCAAATCAATGCTCCCCACAAGGAAAAACCTTCTTTTCTCCCACTGCTAGAATTCACTGCACCTGACAGTTTTTGTGGTTCCCACAGAGAACCGATACAAATAGACATAGAATGCTTTCCCATCCTCGTTTGAAGGCACTGGGGAAACATTAAAAATTGTATCTCCATTCCATATACTGCAGAAATTATGGGTGCTGGTAAAGATCAAAGTTGCCTGACTTCTGGAGCCTCGAGGTCAAGGCACCACCTCTTTTTCACCTTGACGAGAAGAGATGACTCAGAGGTGCCATCCTGCAGGCAAAGTCCCACTAAACACGAGTGAAAGCAATTCCTGCCAGGAAGCCATTCCCAACCAGTGTTTAGATCCCTCACCTTGCAATTTTTCCACCAGTATTTCCTCTTCAGTTTGGCTGCACTGGTCTCAAACTGCGAGGCTCCTGCTTGCAACGCGTCTGCGCGGTTGTCGAGCTCCGACAGCTTCTGATCCCTCTCCAGCACCTTGTCCACGTTCATCCTCATGATGTCGACCACCTGTGAAGGCACAGAGCCCCTGAGAGCCCAGCCCCAGGACAGCTGAGGGACAGCCAGCTGTTGACACCCTGCAGAGTCACCCCTCGTGCCAGAGCCAGCCTTTTGCTGTTACGGGTGTGCGGCCGTTCCCCGGGCACGTCCCCAAATCCCAGCCAGGGACCTGCACTGTGCTGGGGCCCTTCAAGGCAGGAAACAAAGAGACATCATGGAACACCACAGTCAGTGCCATTAAAGATTTCTGCCTTCTTTTACACAGATACAAAAACCTGATGAATATCTCTACAGCACAATTTGACATCACCAAGAACAAGCCATTGTTTTCCTTGAGCATTTAATACCTTCCTTACCTGAGCTAGAGACACCAGCCAGATAAAGGCCACTCTAAAGGGAACTCTGTGCATTTCCTCACCAAAGAATTGTCTCATTCTGCAGATCTTTTGGGCAAGGTGACTTCTCAACCATCATTTGAAGTCCTGCTTGTCACTGCAGGAGGAGAACGCTTCACCTGAGCGAATGCAGCCCAAAGGGGGGCAGAGAGCTCCTGCTCTTCTTGCAGAGCCAGCGCACAGCAGGCACGGGCGGTTCATGCACATATTTTACACCCTGGGTAAGGTGAAAACCCTCCTCTAGCCAGCCAATAAGCAAATGGAAATCCTGTGGAAATTCACCACCAATGCAAATGTCAGGCAGCGTCACCACCTCAGTAAAGTCGTCTCCAATTTTTCCAGCAGTGAATGAGGCTGATGGTCTGTTAATTCACACTCTATAAGAAGGAATTCCATGTTATACACGTGTAATAAAATTTAACTGTTACCTGCAAAAAAATCAGAATTATTTAAAGGATACATTATTCAAATACAGTGAGAAGAAACTGGTAATGAAAGAATCTTTAACAAGACTGGAAGAAGGTCTAAAAAGGTTCATTTCACTTGTCTACCAAACCTAAACCAAAATGAAATATTCTGGTCAATCCAAATTTTCCTAGTTGCTTTTCCAAACCAAAATCTTCTGAGCATTTAACTTCATATAAAACAATAATATTTTTTTTAAGTATTTGTTTCTCAGCTAGTATTCAGTTGAATTATATCTTGGTACAATGATCTGTAGTGAAAAATGTTAAACTATTTGAAAATGCTGAAACAAAATACTATTTCCTACCCATTTTCTTAGGTTCTTTTTCTTATTTTGATTTTTTTTTTTTTTTTATTTTGGTTTGGGATTTTTGCCTGGGGTTTTTTTGGTTAGTTGAGGATGGTTTGTTTTGTTTGGTTTTTTTTTGTTTGTTTGTTTTTAAATTTTTTGATGTGTTTCTTTTTGTGTTTTGTTAGTTTGGGAGTTTTTGCAGGTTTTTGTTTGTTTCGGTTTTGTTTTGTTTCTTTGTTTCCCCAGAACAACTTATTGCATCTAACCTGGCTGCAGTGAACACTTGTCCAGGTGAGATTTCATTGTTGTCAAATAAAGAAATGTTTACCTGGGTCTTAGAAAATAAGCTCTACGATGTCTAGAGGAATCAGGTGGGAAAAACCCAACAGAGGAATAGCTGAAACCCTCTATGGGCATTGGTGTAGAATTAAAAATCTCGGGGATTTTTTGTTTCCTGCGCTGCTCTGGGCTCTGCTGCCACCTGCGGGCAACATCCCCGCCAGGCAGGGAAAGAAAAGAGCCGGGAAAAAACCGGGGGGAACCGACAAAGCAATTTAATTATTTTATTTTTATTTATTTTATTTATATTTATTTTATTTATTCATACTTTAATATATTGTGATTTATAGTTGAAATATTTATTTATATTTAATAAGTGTCTTTATGGTACTGATGCCTTAGGGTTTTATCTTTTATATTTTTCAGCTCCTGTACTGCTTTAGGGTATAATTCTAAAACTCCACAGCCTGGCAGCTGCTGTTCTCCCATTATATTCAGACAAAAAAAAAATCCAAAATGAGGCCTGAAACTCAAGGACACCTCACTGCCTCAGGCACCAAAAATTACAAATTTAAGTGAATTGGGGAGGAGCAAACTGGAGGTAAATGACTTCATTACCTGAAGCTGTAATTGGAGGATTAACTCCTGACATGTAAATGGACCAAACTCATAATTAATTTACTTTAAAAGTAAATGTATTCATGCATTTTATTTCCATAAAAATAAAGAACTCTCTACTGCATTCCCAACTAAACATTGGGAACGACACCCACCTGTCCACAACAAATTCAGCCTGCCTACAGCAAGATTCAAGAGTTCTTATTCTGTAATTACTGTTCCTTTTTGGCCTGTGTGCTGTGTGTGCATCACTCTGGGCAGGGCTGTGCTGTGGGCTCCACACTCCCAGTTCTGCCAGCACAACTGGGAGCCCTGGGCAGGGATGCCTCAAGACTTCAGCCTTCATATTTTTCAGATGCTGTGCTGCATTAGTGCATAGCTCTAAACTCCCTAGAGAGTGTTGGTTGTTGTCTTCATCCTTGGGTCAGGCAAAGCAATTCCTCTGGGCCTGGAACCCAAGGACACCCTACAGCCCCCCAAAAATAGAAACAATAGTGAATTATGGGGGAGCAAACTGGGGGTAAATGACTCCTTTACCTGAAGCTGTAATTGGACAATGAACCTCTGACAAGTAAATGGCCCAAATTTATAATTGTCTGAAAAACTCCTGACCATCATCCACCTTGGGTGTAACCTCTGGGAGTCTTCTGACTGCCCAGGGTGTAACTATTGAAGGTCTTTAACAAATACCCACTTTATTCTCATAACTTTGTCTAGGCTCTGTTCTAGGGAGCCACCCCCAAGGCATCAGCACAGCAATTGGTCAAGGTGGAATGTGCTGAAATGTACTCACACAATAGATCATGTACAATGATTTACAGACCTTGCTAATTAGACTATCTAACAAAGATACCTCAATGAGAGGCTTAAATAACTGGCATGGCATCTCCCTATTCTGAATTATTTCCCCCCAGATGGGCCTAATTTCAGTTTGCAGTATATGTGTTATATGTGTTATGCTATCTTGGTACCTCAAAATAGCATAAGGCTTTCCAGTCCCCAACTGTAAGGCTTGCAAGATGTTTGGTCTTCTGGCCTAGCAAAATACCAGGCCTGTGTTAAGATATTAAGCCTAAAAAATTGCAAATATGCATGTTAAGGGTATTGAGAATACATAAAAGGTATACAAAATGAAAAAGTAAAAACACCCATC
Source organism: Sitta europaea (assembly GCA_013400255.1). NCBI lineage: Eukaryota > Metazoa > Chordata > Aves > Passeriformes > Sittidae > Sitta > Sitta europaea. Next base: position 359,256 of record VXBS01002634.1, on the reverse strand, counting down.
ATGGCATCACCACACTGGATCCCTTGGTGTTACAAACCTGTGTCACCCCCACGACCTCACAGAGCTGAAGTGCCTCCCTTGGCTAGTCTTAGATTGTGAATTCCTGTTAAAAAGGACCTGCCGACCACGAGCTGTCAACTCCAAACCCATGACAAATTCTTCACTGAAGAGTGACTGAGCACTGGAATCACCTGCCCAGGGATGGGGTGGAGTCCCCATCCCTGGAGGTGTTTAAAGAAGCCTGGACTGGCACTCAGTGCCATGGTTTAGTTGAAAAGGAGGTGTTGGGTCACAGGCTGGACTAGATGATCTTAAAGGTCTTTTCCAACCTAGCTCATTCTGTATCAACTGCAGCCTCTCTCAAATGGAAGGCAAAACCCCCATGAAGCCTGAATTTCACCTACCTAATCCTCCAATCCATGAACAACTCATTGTCCCCTCACACTGGGCAAGAGTAACTGCCAAAATTATGCCATCATCTCCATGAAAAGACAGATTTGTATGGGTCTGAGTGAAGAGAGTCAGAATACAGAGTATCTTAAACACCAATCAGGGGCTCACTATCCTCACTGATGCCATCTCTAGTGACCTAGTTGAAGAGCACTATGTATCTGACAGGCATCACTCATTTCAAGATCAAAAAAGGCAATTTTTATCATCTTTTAGGTAGAGTTATTTTTGCTGTCATTCACACAAACAATTACAGGACCACCACGATGTATCATGTTAAGGACAAGAAGTTTATTTCATTATTCTGACCAAAGACAAAAGCTAAAATGCAACATTCTTTTCCCCACTGGAAGAGGAAATAAAGAGATAAAGACAGAACTCAGTCTAGGCATTTCTGCAGCCAGAGGAAGTTGTGAACACACCTGAGCACCAATGATAGGGAAACCAAAAAGTCACTGTTCCAGATTTTCAACAAAGAAAAGCTTCTCAAAAAGACAAAGCCCATTCTGACAGGTATATTTAACTCATGTGAAGAAATGCATTTGAGTTGGATATTTTGATGTTTTCTCTACTATCTTCAAAGCATGCCCAAAGCTTTTGAAAATAGAGGCCTTTATGCACATAAGTACATATTTTCTAATGTGTATTTTATCAAATTGGCATTTAAGAATTCCTCAAGCTCTGTGCACTTCAGCACATACAGTAAGCAGTGAGTTACCTCAGTCTGTGGAGGGGTTTAACAGTATTCTTTCCTTAATACCCAGCACCCAAATGCACACAGCAGGTGTGTAAGGGTGCCACAGCTGCTGCTGTCCTTCTGTGCACACAGGAGCAGTGGTGTGCTCACTATTCCCATTCCCAGAGCAGATGGATGCACACTGGCATTACAGCCAAGACAAGACTTCAAGGATCCAAGCTGGCACAGGCACATGGTCCTCCAAGACCAAGCAAAGGAGCAGGGATTTGTTCAGGATGCTGCTATGACACCATGTGTGGGTGCCTTTCTTTGGGAATAAATTGGGATGATTAATCAATAGAGCTCTTGCTAATGCACACCGCCCTCAGCAGCTCCATTCTGATGCTTTGAATCCATCTAGGAGCAGCTGAGGGTCTGTCTCTGTGAAACAGTCTGTGAAATCAGCAGCTAACCTTTAGGAGTGCAGGAACACACTACAAGAGCTGCTTCCACTATGACATTTCCCCCTAACCAGCCTGACTGGGAGGAATCCCTGAATTGGCACCAATGCCCACGTTTCACCAGCAGAACTGTTCCTGGCACAGGGATGTTCACATCCAGGATCTCTCTTGTCCTGTGCCTCCTTTGGTAGATCTCATTTCCTGCACCCACCGCCTGCAGAGGAGCAGGAGGAGCAGCAGGGAGGGAGCCAAGCACGGCAGCCCCGGTGTTTGGGCCACTCACCTCATCCACCTGGGCTTGTGTCTGCTGCAGCCGCTTGTTGCTGGTCACGTTGGTGGCAGGAGGGGGCCCTGCAGCCCCTGCAGCACCGGTAGGACCCTGGGCAGAGGCTGGCACAGACCTGCAGCAAAACCAGAGAACCCCAGTGACCAAAACCATCCTCACTTGTTCACTCCCCCTTTGCTGGCACTGCTGAAAGGTAAATCTCACTTCAAAGAACTTCTGAAGTTTCAAAGTACCTTCTTCTTCTTCTTCTTCAAAGATCTTTTCCACTGTTTTCATCCATGTTTTCCATTCCTGGATCACAACCCTACCGTTCTGTTCCTTCCCATACCACAATCAGTTTTTACCCTATTTCCTGAGGGGACTTTATCAAACTCTTCTACCCCACTTGCTGCTTTTTGAAACGGCAAACAATTCAGATTATCTACCCTGAGGTGGGTCGATGGCCAAACTGCTTAGGGGCCTGACTAGCAGGGCAGAGCTTGTATCCCATAAGGAACACACTCTGCTCTAGGTACTTTGTGTTAGTGCAGGGAGAGATGGGCTGTGACCCTGTCTTCCCTCTAGAGTGCTGAGTAAAGCACTGCCCTGCTCCTCGAGTTTGGACCAGCAAAGGCAGACAGAAGGAAACAAACAGGAACAGGAGACCACATCCACCCAAACAGAGGAGAGGAGAAAGGAACCGAGGGGAAAGGGGGGGCTGAGAACTGCACACAGCATGGGGTCAGTCATCTCTGGCATCCTGCAATGCCCTCCCCATTCTGGTCACCAAATGCTCCACCAGAGCAGCTTCAGCACACCCACAGCCCCTGGAGGAGTATTGGCAGCACTGCTGTGAACAGAGCCCTGATCTTCAACACTGCCTTTCCCCAGTTTGCTCACAACAAAGGACAAAACAAAGCGCCCTGAAAATCCAACGACAGATCTGGTGTGTCTCAGAGTGTGAGTTTGTGCAGACAAAGCACCCCACCTGCCTGAGCAGGGTCCCTGAAGGTCAGCCAGTTATCCTTCACAGCAACACTCTAACCTGTGAAACCTCACCTCTGCTTTCCAGGGACCCTCCTCACTCCTTAGAGGGAAATAAAACCCTTCCTGAAGCTGCAGAGGAAATCCCTGAGCATGTGAACTGAAAAATATCACAAATCCCACTCATGCATCACCAATGCCTGCCCACAGTGACAGACTGAGAGAACACAGTGTTTCTCTGTGAATCACTCCCTTCTACATCCCGGGGTCTGATTAATGCTGCTGGAATTACAGCCCCATTAATACCCTGTCAGAAGGCCTGGGGGCACTAAAGCTAGCCCCAAAGGCACCCTAAGCTGCAAAACTCAGTGTGGCTGAGGAATGAGAGCCCTGTGGACAGCACTGCCCCCCAGAAGCTCCCAGAGCTGGAGCAGCTGTTGGCAGCCCTGCTGGAGCTTGCACTGCACTTTGTGATGGGGGTGGGAATGGCATTAGCAAGGGCGAGCTGAAAGAGGAGAAATCGAGCCATGCACTACTTGCTCATCCTTTGAGGACCTCAGGGCCTCTGCTAAACACATAAAAACAGATGCTGCTGCTGCCACCTGCAAGGGAATCACCACGGGCCAGCATCCCAACAGGATTTATTTTGAGTTGTCACAAAGGATCAAAATGTAACTATAATGGACATCACACACAACACAAAACAGGATCTCCCTGGAGCATCAACAGCCTCAAAGGCAGATCCTGGTACAACAACAGAGCTAAAATTGAAATCATAAAACTTCTTTGCAGTTAAGGAAGCAAATAGACATTTTCCCAATCAAGGCAAGCAGAATTTTTTCTGTGGAAACACCGTGTCACAACTACAAACATCAAGAGAGCTCCTCTGTTGGAATCCCAGAGACTACAGAAGAGGAGTATGTGAGAAGAGATTTTCCCTGCCACATGTTTTGCTCTAAGCAGAGCTTATAAATTCAGTGATGTTCTTGGTCAGAGCTACGAGGTAACTCCAAAGTTTGGAGCTCTGCCATGTACCTTTCCTGCCTAGTAATTCTCATCCTGCTTTTTGCACCTCCCAAGCTATCCTTAAAACCACTTGACACACAGTAGACACTTTCAAGGTTGTTCTCTTCCAGCATTCTTCTGCCATCTAATTTGGTTTCAACTGCATTTTCTGGGGCTTCCCAAGGATGGAAGTGATGGGAAGAACAGCTGTTTTTACAGCTGCCCTGGCCAGCCAGCTGGAGTTACTGCAGCCACCAAAGAGAAATGACAATCTTTATGCTCAGGCACAGCAAGCTCATAATTAACATACCCGTCTTAATCAATCACCTAAAGTCTAATTCAAGTTTTCAGGTAAAGAAGGGAGCTGAAGGCCTGCATCTCTTGAGAGCACAGACATTCTCTGCAATATCATAGAGCAAAAATTCCAGAATTAAAGTCCAGCCTACATTTACATAATTCTTCCTGTATTTACATAATTCTTCTATTATTGCCTCTGTACCATGTCGTATCAGCTTATAATTTCTCAGAACATTATTCAAAGATATTAATGCAAAGAATATTAGGACTATGTTGGAAAAGCTTCCTTTTGAAATACATGAAGCATCACAACTTTAAAGTATCATTTCTCATGGTCTGGCATGATTTTGAGGAGTTACAAAAGAATGCAAAATCCATATAGAAGCCCCATCACTAAGCCCCCAGCCATCAGACCTGAGTACTTTTTTTAGGAAAAGGAAAAAAAAATCACCACTGGTGCTGAGAACTGCCATTCACAAGAACAAGTCTAATTAATTTTGAAAGAGGAACAAATTTCTGTCATTGTTGGTGAGAAAGGGTATGAATCCCTAGCAAATACTCTTAAATGTCAGCCACTCTGTGACACCAGAGCACAAACCAGCTTTGGATTGTGGTAACCCAAGAGACTGAAAGCAGGGCAGGCTCTGTGTTTGCAGCCACCTTGCAAGAAAAGCTCAGGGACTTTCTGAGTGATTCAGCAAAATGGTCTCAGCTGAGTCAGACACCCCCAGTTCCTCCAGTTGGGCCTGGAACTGGTGGGTCAAATTCATGACTGAGAGATTTTTTACCTCACTGAGATGTTTTGGAAGCAACTTGTTTTTTAGATCTGACAGTTAAAGGCAGCTGCAACTCTTAATTAAAAAAGAATTGGAGATATCCAGTGTTACTGTTATACATTTCAGCTCTGGCTGAAAAAAGCACTAAGAATGAGTGTGTACCTAATATTTTGGGAAACCATCTGACACACACTTTCATTTTTGCTCCTCTCTGTGAGCTACACAGCAGAGTTTTTCCACTTAGTCAGGCTAGGGAAGGGAGATGCACAGTGCAAACCCCAGGAGGATGCCAGGCCACCACAGTGCCTTGGAACAGTTTACATGAGGACCTCCAAGGCTGCTTTCAGCTGCTTCTTTTATCCATCCAAAGTGCTTTGTAAAGCCTCCAACTACAGGACCTAATCCCTTCAAAGGCTTTATCCCAACACTGCACTGAGCTAAGGAAAAGCTGTTATCCCTTGTTATGGCTGGAAACAGGCACAGGGAGATGGAGGGACCAGTGGCAGGGCAACCAACCCATTGTCCATCCTTCATCCTCCTGCTCCTCTGCAGCTCTGACTCCAGCCAGAGCTCTCAACCTATTTTAACAGCAGGAGTTATTTTCTACCCCTCAGACTTAAACAGTGAGAAACACAGCTAAAGCTGACAGCACATGGGAAGTGAGAATCACATCAGACAGCTTTAGGGGCTGGCAGCTGGCAAAGCTCAGGGGAGGGGCAGGAGAGAATACAGCAGATCTGATTGATGATCCCTACCAAAAAATGAAATGCAGCAGGCCAGTTTTGAAGAGCCCTAGTCTGAGTCCTCTCTCCTCAAACCCTTTCCCTGTTGTTTAAATAAAACAAAATTGCACTGCCTCTCTTCCATTTTTTTTTACTGTTCAGGTGTCATATTTGTGTAGTACATATTTACTGTTGTAACTTACATATATTTAAGACACTTTTTCCATGTGGAGCTCTTCAAAAGGCACCCTCCCATTTGGCATTTTGCTGTGGAAGTAGAGTCTGACAGTCTGTGGTTTCAAAGGCATTTGAAAAACACACCACACAAACTGTACACCTTTAACACACATTTAACTGTAAAATTAATCAGGACACTTCCATAGCTTTGTGCTCTTGAGATCTAACTCTTAAAAACAATTATTAAAATGAGCTACAAATGCAAATTTATGCACTGCTTTAATGGCTATGCATGTCAGTGAAGATTCTGAAGAGTGGCTGCAGAAACAAACCCATCTCCCAGAACGTGCACAGAACGTTCCTCTGCGAGTTGAGATGCACTGGAAAGCTTCGAGGCACGAGGATCTCTAAGGAAATAAAGGAGCTCTACAGCCCTGGGGCTTTGCTCTTAGTTTGGGACTTGCTTTGTTTTTTCCTATGCAGGAACAGCTAAACCAATTTTTCCACTGATAGTTTGCACTGACTCTTACTGACAGTACTTCGAGTCTTCTGTTTCTGCAGGTTTCCAGCTTTGTGTTAATCAGGTGTTAACACATGGGATTTTACTTCTGCACCAGGTCAATTTAGCCAAGAATAGCTTAAAAAGCTACTTGAGGTTTGACACAACCCTAACAAAATCCAGCCTGATAAACGGAGCAGACTCAAATTCTGTGCTCATCACCTCTCAAATAAATTGATATTTAAACTCCTTAAGATTCTGAGCCTTCTAGACTCAAGTCTTTAACTGTACAAACTTAACAAAACTTAACAATTGTGGGTGGACAGTCATGTTTCTCTTTGTGTCCAGGAAAGAGGCATTAATTATCCATCCCAGCACCTCCTACCAATTTTTCCTTTTTCCCAATAGTGAAATGGGCTAGTGCCAAGTGGCAGGTCCTGTTACTCTTTGAAAACCACACACTAATTCTGGCAGGAGAGGGGCAGAGAAACTTCTAGCACCCCCCTAAAATTAAGTGTTCTTCAGGTTCTCATCCTTCTCACAAGCAGGTGATGATGCTCTCTGCCTGCAGGGTGAGAGAACATCAAAAAGAAGAACATCTCCAGATGACAGCCCTGGCTGGAGACCATGACCTCCCACTTCTGAGATGCTCTCAGCAGGGTAATTTGCTTTTCAGTTCAGCTGCCCACTAATTGTAGGTGTTTCAGATCTCTAGCTCATCTTTCCCCCTCCAGTTATTAACCAGCCTATGTTAGTAGGCTGGGTTTATCCTTGTTTTCATTCCACTGATCTCAGTCCTGCAGGGGAACAAAACAAAGCTGCCCTAGGGCAGTACAGAAAGCCATGACACCATAAAACTGGTTAGGCTGAGGACAGAATCAGCTGATTGACAGAGGGGTATCTCTGCTGGGCTAGTGGACGTTTGCATTCTGTGGCTGGAGGGATTTTCAGACTACAGAAAGATGTTTTCAGCCCCCTGAGACCTCACAGAGGGAGGAGAATCAGCTCCCAACAAGAGCAAACAGGCTTCCTTCACTTACAAAGGAAGCACCACTGCTCAAACAGAGATGTTGCTCTTCATTGTGCTTCTTTTCTCTCTGAGCCCTTCAGTATTCTATAAAAATGTGACTATTAACAAGTAAATGGCTACAACAGACTAAACTTGGACTAATTCTCTTCTGTGACCATCAAATTTCAAATTATTCCTGGTGCCATTTGTAATAACTGTATCATGAGTAATAGCAAATTGGTGGTAGAACAAAACTCCACATGTAAAAGGAATTGGCATTTGAGATGCCTGCATTCTCTGAAGGAAGTTCTGCCTTGAACACAGCTCACTGCTTTTCATGTATTACCAACAATATCCTGCAAGGACTCTCCCTTATTACCAAATATTTACTCTGATCACCAGCCAAAGGATAATACTCTGCATTTAATGTCCTGGGAACACATTTAATTAAATATTCCCTCTAGTTTATTATGACTGCATTAACCATCTGGTGTGCTAAATATGCACACAGAGGGAAAGGAGAGGAACCCTAAGACATCATCTTTAATTTGATCAACATTTGTTAAGTTAGTAATGACCAACTGATTTATTGTCTCCAGTATCTTCTATTCAAGCCAAATCAATGTTGCTTACTAACTTTAGGGATTAGAGGAAAATTTGATCCACAGACATATTTTTAACAACATTCTTTCATCATTTTAAGCCCTTGGATTTGCATACCTGCATCTTGAAAAAATTTTTCATAAACACTATTTACTACCTGCATTACGACTGTGAGGTTCTTGTGCTTCCTTTCCTACCAAGGACAGGGAAATTTTATTGGTCACATCTTCATTTTTAACATCTATAATGTCACATTAATTTAGAAGCATTTCAATTTCCAGACACTTCACTGCTGGATGCAATCATCATACAGCTGTCTGTGCACATTGCTCAGAATTAATGCAGGTTCCTGATGGGGAGCTCTGAGCCATGCCTTTAGAGCCCACTCAACCACTCTCCTCCTCACATCTACAAATTCAGACACCTGCATGCAGAGCACTGAAAAAAACCCCAAACCAACTCTAAAAGAAATCTCCTTTTGAGGTTACTCCCACCTGTGACTTCAGCCAATTTTAGTCCCATACTATGTGGGGTTTTTGTTTTAGAAATGGGTTAATTCTCATTTGCTGATATAAAACTAATTGTAATCTTTATATACTAAACAAGATTTGTCTTCATTAGGGAATGAAAGCAAATACAGGTGTAAGCAATAATAAAAAAACCTTTCTCAATATTTACACACATTAACATCATAGTGTAAAAAGAGACAAATATAAGTTATGGTTCTCTATATTTTTCTTGTTTAAATTCATAATTTGCATCAGGCTCCTTTCAGATAGAAATAGTTCAGTACAATATATGGAAAATTATTTATGTGATATGTTCATAGTAGCTAATAATTAAAATCTTTCTTCAGTGCAATGTCTACACAGAAAAATACCAGAATACTCTATTGCACTCAAGTCAGTTTTCAGAAGGAAGTGTTAGCTCAAGTTCCTAGGTAGTATTACCTGCACCTTCTATTAATTCTTACAAGATTTCAGAATTGGCAGATTACAGGCTCCTGTAATAATTTTTCTTCACTAGCTGAAAGAACACAAACTCCCTTTTTTTCGCTTCTTAATTTTTTTGATGCTTTTCATTCTGTTAACTTTGAGTTACCTTGGTTATGATGTGGGCTAAAGGCAATAAAACTGGCACAAGATCAGGTCTGTGATCTACTTTTCCCTCAAAATGGTTCCTATTTCAAGCCAGTTCAATATAGATGAAATCTAGTGTATGTAAATGAACACACTTACAAAACAATACCAGAATTTGCTTCTGTAAAAAGTTCCTTATGCTCCATTAGCCCCATCAGTGCTTGTGTTAATGTGGTTCACTCGAGCTGAAGTGCTCCTGAAATCCCTGAGAGCTCTGGGTTTTGCAAGGTGCCTTGGTAGCAACCTTTGGTCCCTCAGTTCCTTCAGCTCAGTCCTGCACACTGAGGTTACACACAGGAAAAATAACACCAAGGCTGACCATCACAGGAAGAGCTGCACTTTTCTCCCTAGAAAGCTTTGTTAAAAGAATTTTAGTTTAGAAATAGGAAAGTGCTTTTACTGGGCATAAGAAGACACAACCCTCCTCAGCTACAGTGACAAAACCCCAACAAACAAAACCAAAGAAGAGATTCAGCAGAGAAGTCAAATCCTGGATACCACAAAGCCTTTATTTTTCTTGCCCTAAGTTACTGATGTGAAATTAGGGAAAGAAAAAACCAATTGCAAACTCTGGACTAAAGCATAAATACCAAAGTGCAGGAGGCTGTGAGAGAGAGGAAGCCTAAGAGAACAAAGCTTTACTCAGTGCCTTGGTGAGACACATCTGAAACAAAGCAGGAATAAAACAATAAATGAGTCACTAACAGTGCTGCCATTCCTTATTGGAAGCTAAGAAACACAACCTGCCTTGCTAACAAACTACAGGGCAAAGACATAAATAGCAAACAAGTTGCTACAGAAACGTTTCAAAAATTCGGGACTCTAAAGCTAGAGAGGATTTGAGGAGGTTAAACCCCCTGGTCTGCCAGGCATTCTGGATTCCCAAACCTGGAAGGAGAAGCTCCAGAGCAATCCCTGATGGACACAGCTCAGCAGAAACAGCCAGCTCTAAGCAAAGATCCCATTTCTGAGCAGGGGCTGATGTGCTGCCTCATGGCTGGACATCACCTGAGCTCCTCGTGCAGGGGAGCAACAGCATCCCCTGTGTGCAGCTTTCTGTGTGAGCTCCCAGGGTAAGAGCATCCCCTGTGTTATAAATGCATATTTTGGTGTTGGCTTTTCACAAGTGTTGGAACGAGTGTTTTAAGTGTGATTTTTTTTTCCTGTAGTTTTTAGTGTGTTTAACTGAATAGATGTATAATGGGTTTGTGTTTTTTGCTGTAGTTTGGAATTTAGGTGCAGTGTGTTTCAGCTGCCTGAAGAGATAAGAGAACTTCCAGAAGAGGCCCAAGTGACTCTTAGCATTCTCAGCCTGTGAAAAAGAGACCAAAGCCCAAATCAAAAGATGATAAGAACTGAATAAAAGTGGAATTGGGCTTGATGAACCCAAGGAGTGGCCATGCAGAGCAGTTCCTGGAAAAGTGAATGTGCCTAAGTCCCTGCACGAAGAACAGGATAAAAAGGGGGGGTTCCAAGGCACCAGAGTGCTCTTGGCAGGGCACCAAGGCACCCAGCTGTATTTAACCTTTGCTTTATTTCCATGTCTCTTATTGTCTCAATTAAACATTTTTAAATTTTAAAATTTAATTTTCACCAGGAAAGTGAAGCTCGTTTTTCACACCCTATATGTAACTTTCTGTGTGAGCTCCCCGGGTAAGAGCATCCCCTGTGTGCAGCTTTCCGTGGGATTTACTCCGAGGAGCAAACAGGCAGTAGCAGGGCAGGGAGTGGGAGGGAGGGAGCAGGGCAGGGTTTGACTCAGCCTTGCCCACCTCTCTGACTCATGTGCTGCTGGCTGCACTCAGTCAAAAGCCGACTCTGAGACACAGAAGCAAGGGAGGCTCTCAAAGGAGTGCTGAGATTGAGAAGCTTTCCTTGCTTTTAAGCAGTATTTACTTAAGAGTGAAGGGTGTTTTTTCTGCCTGTCTCTTAAAGACCTCAAATTAAAACCTGATAGGCTTTGGGGCTTCCCATTTTCCTATACATCATTTCCCAGCATTTCTCTTGCACTTTAGAAGTAAATTAACTCTTAACACCTTTTTTTGTTGGTTTGTTTTTAAAGTCCCAGAAACAATAAAACAACTGAGAGAAAGTCACATTTCCATCAGCAGTGAAGAGTTTTTGTAGCCTGTCTGTATATTTGCCACTGCTATTCAGTGGCAGTTCCATCACAGCTAAGCTTCATAGGGTAATTACCACCTCTACTTATATTAAAACTTAATTATCAGGAGGCTTGTTAAATTTAAATCCTGTCAAACTACTCGGCCAAGAAAACTGCAGTGATTATTTTATCCCACCTTAAATGGCAGTCTGTGCAAGTGTCAGAGAACGGCAAAGGGATTTGCACAGGGAGCCAAACATTCACCTTTATTTCTCCCAAAATGTCACATTCAGGTCCTGAGGAGCTCCCACGAAGCACAGCTTCATTTACAAGAGTCTATCACAGGGGCTCCACCTTCCCACAGTCTTATGACTCACACACAATGTCCCTTCTTCACAGCTTCAGCATCCATCAAGTCCTAGAACTGGACTCCATTTAACCAAGAAAATACATTAAAGTAATAAAGGGAAACTTCTCAATTCAAGTTCACATTGAGTTAAAAAAAAAAAAAAAATACCCCAAAACCACAGAATATTTTGACTAACACAAAGCTGGAGCTTTAAACACCTTTTAAAAAGGATTTTTAAGATTATTTGGCCTAACAAATCGCTTGGTAAACTAATGTAAATTAATTAAATACCTCCTAACAGACAATTATGAATTATATTGAAACTTAAAATGTGCAAAGTAAGATTGGTCTGTAACATTACAGGCACCTCTCCTGAACTCTCCACCCCCACGGGATCCCCAAGAACCTTGTGGTTCCTCCTTAGGATAAGCTCCCACCTTTGTTTTACCATCTGTCTTTCCCTCAAACTCTGATTATTTAATGATCATCTTGGCTTTACACAGAGAGCTGTGTTTAAATCACATTTCCAGAACCCTGGTGTGATTTCTGCAGCTCACAGCCACGCTCTGTGGATCAATGCTGTGAACACCTGTACATCTGCAAAATGCTACAGTCCAGAAACTGAACTTCAGTTTTGCTTTTCTTCCCCCGATGACTCTATAAACATCTACTAATTCAGTAAAGACCATTGACTCTGGTAGTATCTTCCAGTTCTGTTACATTCAAGTCACTGCCTTCTGCTCTTTGTGACAGTGCCTAAACGTTTTCATGCCTGAAAAGCTCCAGTGAGTTGCATCATCACAAGCAGCCCTTGGGGTTCTCTGGGTAAATGGAAAGTGTCTCCTCCCTGTGTGCTGAAGGATTATTTCTGCTTTGCTTTCCATTCATCTGAAACTCAGAAGTTAATTACTTTTACAATACTTCAAAAGCAACCTCTTGTTTCCTGCTTTGGAAATAAAACGTCCTTGGGATTGAGAAGGGACACTTGAGTTCAAATTTCTACTTTAAAAGTCAAAGACTTAATAAAAATTTGAATTGTCCATATGTTAGTCAAGTGACAAGAAGAGCTGGTGACAATCATACTTGGGACTAAACACATTTACAATCAACCATAAACTCCTGTTTATATAAATAAAGCAGAAGTCAGATGACTGAAGCATTCCCACAATTAGCATCCCCTGCCCTCAAAGCTGCTCTTCAAGCTCTCTCAGTCCTTCCATCTGTTACATCCCTTGAAGGGCAAGGATTACCCCCTGCTACTAGAATTCTGATACAGACAGACTTTAAAAGTAAACATTAGTCATACCTTTTATTTCCATAAAAATAAAGAACTCTCTACTGCATTCCCAACTAAACATTGGGAACGACACCCACCTGTCCACAACAAATTCAGCCTGCCTACAGCAAGATTCAAGAGTTCTTATTCTGTAATTACTGTTCCTTTTTGGCCTGTGTGTGCATCACTCTGGGCAGGGCTGTGCTGTGGGCTCCACACTCCCAGTTCTGCCAGCACAACTGGGAGCCCTGGGCAGGGATGCCTCAAGACTTCAGCCTTCATATTTTTCAGATCCTGTGCTACATTAGTGCATAGCTCTAAACTCCCTAGAGAGTGTTGGTTGTTGTCTTCACCCTTGGGTCAGGCAAAGCAATTCCTCTGGGCCTGGAACCCAAGGACACCCTACAGCCCCCCAAAAATAGAAACAACAGTGAATTATGGGGGAGCAAACTGGGGGTAAATGACTCCTTTACCTGAAGCTGTAATTGGACAATGAACCTCTGACAAGTAAATGGCCCAAATTTATAATTGTCTGAAAAACTCCTGACCATCATCCACCTTGGGTGTAGCCTCTGGGAGGCTTTGACTGCCCAGGGTGTAACTATTGAAGGCATTTAATAAATGCCCACTTTATTCTCTTGACCTTTTCTAGGCTCTGTTCTAGGGAGCCACCCCAAGGCATCAGTTGGCACCTGATGACAGGCAAACAGAGGAAGGAATGTGCAGGGCTGGAACCAGTTCCCTAGGTAACCAAGAGATGTTTTAAAAGGGAAAGTGGTGATAAGTAAATAAATGCACACAATAAAGGCCCACACACATGACTAACTTTCCTAGATACCACGGACAATAGAGAGCAGCAGAAGATGGAAATTCATGGCTCTCCTATCCTGAGGAACACACAAATTTCTCCCAAGGGGTGGTTAAATAATGTCCTCATTCACAAGTCCCAGAGGTTGCACCCAAGGTGGATGATGGTCAGGAGTTTTTCAGACAATTATAAGCTTGGTCCATTTACATATCAGGGGTTAATCCTCCAATTACAGCTGCAGGTAATGAAGTCATTTACCCCCAGTTTGCTCCCCCCAGTTCAATTTTGTTTATACTTTCAGGGCCTGAGGCTGTAGGGTGTCCTTGGCTCTCAAGCCCAGAGGAATTGTTTAGTCTGACAAAAATGTAAAGACAGTAACTAACAGTCCATATGGAGTTTGGAGTTATGCACTAATGCAGTGCAAGATTTACAAACTATAAAAGCTGAACTGCTAAGGCAGGAGTACTCTGCCTCCCAGCCCTTTTCCTCTTCCATCCCCATGCCTTTCTCAACTCTCTCACATTACAAACAGTTCCTAAGCAACAGGCAGAGCATGAGTCACTCCCCTGGGGCTGATATTGTGAGTGCAGGATGGAGATCAGTCACCTGGCAATACACAGCCCAGTGCTTCCAGCAAGCCAGCACGGGCACTGAGAGCTGCAGCAGAGCTCTCCTTAGGAGCAGAGATAGCCAAGACACAGACAAGGTGAAAGGGGTCCCAGTTTATCCCTGTTTACAGCTTGGCCATCCTGACTGTGACCACAGCAGCTCCTGCTGCAGGGCCCAGCTGTAGACTCTGATGCTGCTTCTGTCCTGCTGGGCCATGGCACCGGTGCCAGGGGGCAGCTCTGGGCACAGAGCCATGGCACCGGTGCCAGGGGGCAGCTCTGGGCACAGAGCCATGGCAGCTCTGCTGTGGCTGCAGGCCCCAACCCCATCACACCCACGCTTACCCCACAGCTGAGCTTCCACAGCAGCAGCTCTGCCTTGTTTTGTTCTTCTTTCTTCCCCTCTGGAGCCTTCCTGTGCCCTCCAGGGCTCCTCTCCCTCAAGAATCCTTTACCTCTTCAAGGCTCTTCATCCGTGTTTTCTCCCCCAGGGTTCCTCTCCCTCCCCAAGGCCCTCTTCCTCAGGATTCCTCTCCCTCCAGATCCTCCTCATCACAAGTCTCCCCTTCCCAACCAGCCCAGCCCTTTTATCACACTTATCTTTATTACTCACAGCTGTGATCCATTAAGGGCAAGGCTGCTCCTCCTCTTTGGTAATTAGCAATTAGCACAGCTGATTTAGCAGGGTGAGGTGGTCTGCAATCCCCTCTTGCTCACCACAAGGGGATGCAGCAAAACTTAACAAACCAGACCTGCTGTAAAGGGATCCAGGTGTAAGCCTCACCTGAAAGGCTCAAAGAGACTGCTCCATGCTGGATGCACAGCTGGCACGTGGCAGGAAGCATTTCATACCAATAAGGCATCTTAAAGTTAATTAAACAATACTTAAACTAAATTTGATTTAGATGGCAACAGGAAATCATTAGGCTTTGGACAGATAGTAAAAATTTTGGATTAGTTAGTTCCCAATGTAAGCAACTGATTTTGATGAAACTGGGACTGGGAAAATTTCTTTCGGAATGATGTTTTAATTTCTTTTCTTTTTTTTTTTTTTTCTTCCTCCCTAAGACAACAACAGAAAAGAGAAAATTGATAGGAGAAAAGACTTGAGAGGTCATCTTGACCACTCCCTTATCTCCAGGGATGACTGAGTGGCACTTCAGGCTTGACCCAGGTTTGTCCACCCCAGCCTTGTGTGTCCCTGTCCCCAGCTGTGTCTGTGTGGGACATTCTGAGCCTCACTGGGCACTTGGAACTCACCAGAGACATTAATCCAGGAGGCTTTGCAGTGCTTAGGGCTAGGGTCCCAAAAGGCACCTGCAGCACATTAATCATTAATTATTAATCTGCAACCATTAATCAGCTGAGAGACCACAGCATCCTGGAAAGAAAGAATTGTGACTTGTGAACACGAGGAAATCTTGGTGCCTGCATGGAAACCTTAAAATCAAGCTCTTTATTTTATCCCAGAGTGGGTGAACATCCAGAGAGGAATTCAGTACAGAAACAAATAGGAGTAATTTTCCTTGCTGTAATCTTTTCTGGATAAAGTTGTACCTTGGTAGAAACCACACCTATTCTGCAGAAGTGTCTATGAAATATTGAAATCACTGTTCTGTGCCTCCTCTCTTTATAACTGGATTGATTCAATTCCCCAGTCTTAACTTGTTAAAAATAATTTAGTAGTATACTCATAAAAATCTTGAAATTTGCTGTGACAGCTGTGACCTGCTGCCTGTGAATATTGAAATTATTTAACTGAGACAAGTGTTATCAGAAAGACAAACTACAGTGTTATTGGGAAAATAGATTTTGAAGCCAGATTCCAACGTTCAAGCAGAGGAGAAAATACCAGAACTAGCCCAACCTAAATGAACAGAATACATTTCCATTTTAACATTGACATTTTAAATAAAAACAACCAACAGCCTGTGAGTAATCCACTGAATAGAAGTTCTCAGAGCTTACTTTCAAACTATTAAAAAAAAAAAAAGAGAAAATTAAAGTATCAGACTTCTCATAGGCAATTCTGAATTGAAAAGTTAAATAATAAACTGTGAAGTACTGATTCACTTCAAAATCATGGAAGTTCCTGGCACAAGAGTTTGTTATGCTATTTAAGGACCTGGAGTAATTGCACAAATATGCAATCATGACTATATGTGCATGTGTATCTCAAAACCAGTAACCATCAGAGCCCAGGGAGATGTTAGACAGGAGACTGATTATTCTCCAGTCTAGCAAAGAAAACCATAAGGATCCAGGATTAGTGGGTTATCAATTTAAATGGTTAAAAGAAGGCTGAAGTTTCAATTAAAAAAAAAAATTGAACATCCACACACTAGTCCCTGCTGAGTTCAAAACACTTGTAGTGGTTTAAAAAACTAAACTGTGAAATAATCTCTCTACACAACACAACAAATCAGGATTTAATGGCATTTTGGCCTTGGTCTGTGTTCCAAGCCACAGTTAATTTGAAAAAAAAAATCAATTTCTAGTGGAATTAATTTGATTTTTATCAATTGTTGCTAAATTAAATTCAGGTGAGGTATATATTTGGTTATGCTAATCTCTCCACACTGCTACATCCAGGTGATTCAAGTAAACGAAATGTAATCTGTAACTTGAAGGAAAAAAAAAACAATTTTATTAACAATCTCACCTTCTGGATTGTTGCTGATTTTAAAGGTTTTATTTTGCTGAGATACTGTTTATTTAGTCAGTAAACACTAACAGATTCTCAAATCCTTTAGGAGTGAAAAGAACAGCATTGAGTTTCCAGTAATGAGCCAATAATTCCCACAGTCTCACCAACACCATCCAACCAAGCAGGGCTAAAGCAAGTCATGGTTTACACTGTGCTCACAGCAAAAGGAGGAAAAAAATTCACCCAACTTTTTTATCAATGGAGCAACTCTCCAGTTTCTTACTCCTCTCTTGCCTCCTCTGGATAAAGCTACACCAAATTCCCAGTTTCCCTCCAGTCAGCTGAATCAGGAACCTCATGAATATTAGAGCATCCAAGTGAGTGCACAGTATCACAGCTTTTTAAAAACAACTGCAAGTTCTTACTGCAATTTTGCATCCCTCAGCAGCCATCAGATGTAATACACCCTGTGCCTGTGGGGATTAATAGCAATTCTCCCACTAGCATCAAAGAAGAGTTTGGAAGTGGTTATTGATATTTTGACACCCCATAAGCACATTTTATGGGGACTTTCCAGAGAACCTGCAGCTTACTTCCATACACAGCCTTCCTGAACAGCACCAGAATGATAAAAAAACCTTCTAACACCTTCTGCTAAACATTTTTTAATTAAGATTTTTTACTGACATTTCATGGGATTCAATAGATCTGAAGGGCCTGGTTTTCTGAAAGACTATTTCAGAAGTTTGTAGTGCCACTTTATACTGGGGAGTTTTGTTGCTGGTTTGGAGTTTGGGGTTTTTTTGGTTTTGATTTTTTTTTTTTGTTTGTTTTTTGGTTTTTTTTCTGGTTCGTTTTGTTTTGAAAGAACTTCAACTCAGCCTTCAAACTTGAACATGCAGAGTTTTACACCTGGCATTAATCACAGACATTATGTAACTCCCCACCTGATGGTTTGTGCAGGTAGTTCAGAGACTTTGCATGAATTTAGTAAGATTACTGTCCTACCATCCCAGAGGAAAAGAGGCTGATCTGACACTGGCACTTTCCTGGTGAGAAATGCCTTGATGAATTGCTTTTAATCTGAAGACTTCTCTAATCATGTAAATTCAGAGCATTCTGCCAGTGAGTAGGTCTGAATCACACATCCTTGGTTTAACTCACACAGAGGAAGTGACAGCAACTTCAGCACCCTGTCATCTCCTCAAGAAAGCAATTATAGTAAAATATTACTGTCACAACTCCCAAGTGCATCAGGCAATGTCCAAGGGGTTTTTAACAGTGGGGTACAGCTCCATTTTATCATAAATGTTCTCTGGTGCAACTGGAGACAGCAAAAATCCAAAAGGAAATGATATTCTCATGTGATTATCATTTATATGTTAGTTTGCTTGGAAATTAAATGCATCCAAGAAGGGCAGATTCCCAGTCCACTGGCTTATTTATTTATAGAGCAAACTCTCATGGTATATTACCACACTTCTTCACCTTGTATCAATTTCTGCCCTTTTTTTGTGGTTAGGGTCCCCCAGGAGTTTTTGCTGACACTGAGCCTGTCCCTTCCCCTGGTCTAAACCATCAGCACCGCTCAGAATTACTCCGTTTATTCCCTGCTTTATGAGGTTATAATTATCATCAAAAAGCAACCTTTGCAGGCCATATTATGAACTGTTCCAGGAGGAACTAAACCAATAAAGCCTGGCTTCATATCCAAAACTGCTCCCTCCCTCCCCAGCTGTTAGTATAGGGTTAAAATGTTTCTAAAATCATGGGAAAGGAATGCTGTGCTTTGTTTTTAGTGGACCATGCAAAACTGCACTTATGTAGATTATAATTAAGCACATTGATAAGAAACACAAACGATGTCATTATTTGGGGGTGAAATATTTGTTGATTTGGGGATCAGGAGAATCAATGTTTGGAGTTTCCAGGGTACCTGGAGATGAGATCATGTTAAAAAATGGGACAATGTAAGTACAGTTTTTGTAGTGATTGTTTTACTTAAACAAATATGTAATTACACAGTCATAACTAAAATGGTATACATATGTGCATTCTGAACAAATGGAACTGATTTCTTCATTTCTAGCATCTAACAGAGCTGGATTTGGGGAGCTATACCCCTAGTTCCTGAGTGCTCTTAATAAAGCACCTGCATGTAACCCACCTGTGATTCTGTGTTCCTGAACACTGACACAGCCAGGTGGGGGGCTTTCCATGTGCTTTGTAGCCTTCCTGGGGAAAAGGATCAGCTTTTAGGGAAGGGGGGTGCAGGGAAGGATCTCTGTCAGCCTGTGCCTGACTAACAGAGCCAGGAGTCTGAGAAGAAAGCAGAAGACCAGGGGGGTTATGGACATCATAACAGGACCCCTGTGTTTCTCTGCATGCTTCCTGCTTTCCTCTCATCTCAGAAGCAGAGGGAAGGGAAGGAGGGACAGGGGAATTTGCAGTGGAGGGAATTTCTAATGGATCACTCTTCATTTGTGTCTTGATTATTTCTTTGCTAATTAAAAGGAATATTGGAAGGAATTTTGAAGCTGTTTTATCTCCCTGCTCGACTTTATGAGTCAGGAATCCTCCCAGGTTATCCCATAGCAGGACAGAGTGTATATCCTGTTGGGGTAAACTGAGGCACATGAAGAGTGACCCATTTGATAAAATGCTTTAGCTTTCTTTTAGAGATTTTTATATTCTTATTGGCTACAACAATGTCTAATCTGAGGGAATAGATCCCTCTTCGTTGATGTGATAACCTTATACCCATATTCATGTTAAAATAAGTTTCACAATTCTTTTCCTCTAGTTTGCAGCTGAGCACACTAGGTGAGATGCAGGAAAGGGTTAACTTCCTGCAGTCCCCGTGTGTCCCGGGCTGCAGTCTCTGCCACCCCCCTGCTCCTGGAAGAGGTTTGGGGCAACTCTGTAAGGATAATCACCCTCCTGTGCAGCTGCTTGTAGAAGAAAACTTCTTTCATCCAAGAAGGACTTGCCTCTGGGCTGAAGCAAGTTTCTCCTTATCCCCCCCTTTATTGCAGCTCGAAGGTTACAGGGTAGCTGACAAACCAAAAGGCTTAATACAGCCCAATCGTGGCTAGGCTGATTGCTACTCACGTTTGGTGCCAGCTCACTACGACCCAGTCCTTTATGGTCTTAACTTGGCCAGCTCTGCCCATGGCAGTGGGACTGGTCAGGGGTGAGAGGCTCAATCCTGCTCCGGTGGGTTATTGCCGGTCCAGGGAGGAAGAGAGAGCCCCCACCAGAGTGTGGGGGTTTGAAACATCAACATAAGAGAGGGGAAAGGGAATACAGCAAATGGGAGACATTCAGGGAAGGGGTCAGTTTGGGAAGGCAACACCACTGGATTAGGAAAAGGGGGTACATAGGATATACCATGTGAGTATAATAAAAACAATTACTAGTCACCAGTGTGCATCTGTAACAAACTAACTATCTCGTGCAATACAACACCAAAATACCTCTAGCTTACCTCTGTTATCACCCTGCAAGACTCGCTGACTTGCAGTTCTTCCAGTTGCTGCCAGCTCCCCCAGCCCTGCCCCTCGGGGAGCAGCAGCTCAGTGCTGAGGTCCCACCACACCTGGCACAGCCAGGGGAGGCTCCTGAGAGGCTCCTGCTCGCTTCTCCCAAGCTGGCAGCAGGAACTGGGCCCTCACCTCCACCTGGCTGCCGATTTCCCACAGCTTTTAGGAATTTGCATCTCTGAGGTCTTTACTCTCGGGGGTTGCTTTGGTCAGGATGACCCCGAGATGTTTAAATTCCGCTGTCTCCAAACCCTGCTGCTGAAAGAATGAGTCAGAAGTCTTCAGCTGATGCTCTCAAGGTTGTTTTATTGTTTCTTAGCTAAGATATTTTCTGTCTCACCTGCCAAGATCTTTTCAGCAGGGCAGCCCCAGGCACAGACCCTGCCCCTGGGGCAGGCACTGACTTTATACTACAAACTCCCTGTCAGTTATTTACAGTTATGATCCAATGCCTATCACCTGTGTTAGACAGTTCCATTCTACTCCAATCCAATCCCCAAGTGCCAACATCACCAAAAGATGGGGTTAGGGAGAGGAAGGAAGGAGGACAGGACAATGCCCAAGTCCCTCCATCTCACCCCCTAAGCCCCCATGGTAAGATCCCCAAAAATTCCCTTTTTCACTCTATAACTACCACTATCATGCTATCTAGAATTTTGTGACATTTAGTTCTTCATTCACAGGTGGTAATTTGTTCCATGGGTCAAACTCAAAGCCCCAGGAGTCCCTGTCTGCCTCCAGGGTCTCTGATCCCCCTGCCAGGGCTTTGGAGCCCCCTGGCTGGAGCTGGGATCATCCAGGACTGTCACAGTCACATCCTCGGTTCTGGCATTTACCACTCCATCAAGTTTAGCAGGGTGGTAAAAAAGACAATCACACAAACTGTACTTGGAAAGGCTGGCCAAAACCAGCACTTTTAAAATACATTATTTTAAATGTATGCATCCCTTCTGAGCCTCTGCTGTTGCTTTTGTTCCTCACTTTTACACCTTGGTGGCTCTCCTGAGCCACTCTCTCACTGCTCATTTTATGTGGAAGTGGTACGAGACACGAGCAGGCAATCATTCAGCTTCCAGAGAATGTTGCTGCTTTGCTTTTCTTCTGCACTCAGTCACTCAGCTGTCCTGAATGAAACAGCACCATGAAAAACGTGGGGTGTTCTGAAAGTGCAAATGAAAAGAATCCACCACAAATGTTCGCATTGATTTTGGCTCAGAAGAAAATTAAAAGTGCTTGCCTGAAATCCAGATGTATGGCCACTGCATACGTTGTCCAAACACATTTCCATTAAGAAATATCCTATGGATGAGCACGATGAAACAATTCAATTCTAAATACTCCAAGTACTTTGAATCTTTTTGTAGAAGTCAATGCCAATGGACTTCCATTTCCCCCACAGGCTCACACAAAACAGTAGCCAAGGGATGTTTATTGGTTAATATGAGGGCAAGTCCATGCTCTTGTGATCAGTCTGATGATCTGCTTTAAGGGTTTAATTTTGAATTAGTTTTCTAACAACTCTTTCAAAATCATTCACTTGGGGAAACACATGCAAACATGTATAGACACCAGTCAATTAACATGATCTATTAGTTTCTGTAATTTAGCATTAATGAGCCACTGATCACTTATTGTCTCCCGACCTTATGCGCTTCAGTCACTATTGCACTTGTTTTCTTTGCTTTTTAAAATCTTTTAAGCATTTTAAAATCCCTGGGGAACAAAGAAGTGGGTAGCTCATATGCAAGAGACCTTTAATTAGAAAAAAAGAAAAGTTGGGCCTTCTGAGTCACTTCTCTTTGTAGCAGCTGAAGATCTGCCTCAGAATTTATCCAGCAAAAATACCAACCTTCAAGCACTGTTATGAAGAGCTTTGTGATTTCTTTAAGAGCTTGTAATTGGGTGAAAGATAAGTAACACGTGCCTTTTGTGACAAGTTCAGAGGTTCACACACGAGGAAATTAGCTTACAAAAATCAACTCGGGATTTCCTTCAAATTTCATCTATTACTGCCTGCTTGAGTTGTCTAAACTGAACAAATATTACTGAGTTATTTATTAGAAAGAGTATTGGCTATGAAATCTGCCCCTTATTCAGTGCTTGAGTATTTCACACACTGCATTTGCTCCTGTTAAATTCACGATACAGACAGCCCAAATGTATTTCAACCCACAGTTCATTTATTACGAGGGGAAAACCCCCACCCTCAGGCTTGTACTTTGCATTTTTTAACTTGTGAATGTCTGCTTCTCAACAAGATCAACCGGAGATTAAACGTGCTTCTGCAACTAGTTCTTTATAGTGAGATTTACAGTGAGATTCCCAGTATTGCTTCGTTTGTAATCTTTGGGATTACTTAATTCCCACCCAGTTAGGCACAAATTCTGAACAATGAGCCACCCTGGCTCAGAGCATCTAGAATGCAGATAATCTCTTGTTTGTTTAGCTCCTTGGCTTGTAGGGACAGGGAGCATCTCCTCAGTATTTGTACATGATGGAGGAGAGCAGAGCCTCTGAACTCTCCTGTTGCATCAAACAGTAACAGGTTTCATGTGGGGCTGATGTTCCTTTCAAGCAAATATGGAAATTAAAGGAACACCCAAAGCTCTATCTCAGCCACACTAATCCTGTGAAAGCAGTGACTCACTTAGTAATGGCTTTCCATAAATTAGGCAGCTAAAAATGGGTAGGAAGCACGAAACCATTAACAGTTCCTGTAGTGTAAATTCTCTCACTGCATGTGAAGAAAATCCATGGCAGTGAAAATAAGAGATGAAGGTGTCAGCATCCGTCATGTTTAGCTATGCTGTTAATAATTCAAATCTTCCTCCCTTGGAGCCGATGGCTTCAGAATGAATCACTCTATTTCCTTTCTCAAATCAGAACTGAGCTTCTGCTGCTGACTAATCCCAGATGTTTTCTTCCCAACTATGAAAAGAGAAGAAGTCGAGGTGGCCCAGGGCAGTGTTCCCCAGTGGAGCCCTCCTGTGCCATCACCTTGCACCCCTCCACACTGCCAGGGAAACCACTGATGGCAAAAGGGACAGCACCCAGGGGAAAAGCCACTCAGAGCTGTGGGAACCAGGGGGAGAGAGGGAGGAGGGCTCACTGCATCCTGGGGAGTTGCTCTCCCTCTTCCCAGTTGCTCTGGGCCTGCAGGAAGGCTGCCACTGTGATTGCTGTCTGCACAAGTGCACCGTGGTAAAATAAGGGTTGAAAATTGGAATTTTAGGGCCACTATCTAAACTCAGCTGCTGAGCTAATATAGCATGATTATACAAAAAGAAAGAAAAAAAAAAACCAAAACCACAACCAAAAAATCCCAAAGTGGTGCCAGACATAACAAAGTGAACAATTTTCTCATGACACAGAAAGGACTATGACAGAACCTGCTAGAAAAGGTGGGAACAGCATGGCCTCACACTGAGAGCTGGCAAAGGCCTCAATACTCTAACAGCTCTTGACATACTGCCTCAGTCACTCTCTGGCACCTGTCCAATTACTCATTTGAAATTCTGTTGGCCTCCTACTACCAAGAACTCTGAATATCAAATATTCAGCTCAAGGTCTCCTATCTTTTCGTTCCCAGAGTAATAACATCTCTCATGAAAACCCTTTGTCCTATCCAACCCAGCCTTGCTGCATCTACTTCCCATAACTTCTTGGGTTTCATGTACACTTGGCCAAACTAAAGGAGACCTTAAGAGAACAGAAGATAGCAGTGCTTTGCTATTAATAGCTGAATTTTGAATGTTGCTCCATTCCTTCTGGACCATGCACCTACTGAGATCTATTCCTTTATGTAATTCTTTTTCATCATAGGGGTAGATGAGAGACTGCTCTTGCAGTTGCTCTTGCTTTAAAACAAGGGAAAATTGCTAGTTTAAAGCAAAACTGTCTAACCAAAAGAAAGGCTTAGAATTTTATTTTTAATTTAGTTAATTTTTTTTTTCATTTGAAGTTGCCTGTGAGCCGGAAGCAACCAATGCTACATCAGTATAGCCCCTCCTTAGAAGAGCAGAGGAGCACCCAGGAAGCACAGGCAGCACTAATGAGGAGTGAGGGCTGGGAGACCAGGATTTTCCAGGGCCTTAATCTGCCTCTCCCACAGCATATAGCCACAGGCAGAGCACTAAATGGGAGGTGCTATGAGTGCACCCCACTATTGTTCAGCCCTCCATCAGATCATCAACACAGGGGTGACCCACATTCATAAACTTTCCATCCTTATGGTCACTACACAACCTGCTGCCTTCCTCAAACTTCTGCAGACAGAAGGACAGGAGAGGCTGTTGTTTCTTAAAAACTGAGAAGGCAAGTGAGGAACTGACCCAAGTCAGAGGGCAAGCAGGTGCTGCTAAGAAGCAGAGAATGTTGTTTAGGCAATAAAGGAAGCAACCAGCAGGTTTGTGGAGATGCAAACATTTGGAGCAATAAACCAGAGTGGCGAGCAGCAACACCTGCAGCTGGCTGTGTGTGGCTGAGGACTCTCAGGAGATGCAGCACTCTGCATTTACTGCAGGTGAACCTCCTCATCAAGTAAAGCACTGGCACAAACCCCTGGCACTTGTGCTCTGTGGTGAGGATGCCTTCAGCTCTGGCTTTCCTGTTTCCCACATTCTGCACTGCAGCAGTGTGTCACTCTGAGCTTCACACAAAGTGTCAGCACGTTCTCCTCCCAGCTCAGGCACACAGAACAATCCTTTTGCAGCCCCAGAACCAAGGACACCGTTACAGCTTCAGCCCCAGCAGTGCAAACAGCAGAGAATGGAGGAGAGCACCCTGGGAGGGTGGGACTGCAGCACCTGGAGCTGGAATGGGACAATGAACCCCGGGATGGAGATGGACCAGAACTGATCAGAGTGTGAAAACTTGTGAGCTGGGTGCATCTGGGGTGGAGCCAGGGCCGGGCTCTTGCACTGCCCAAGGTGAATGCTGTGAAGGCCTTTTAATAAATCCCTGCTTTATTCCTGTAACTCAGCCCAGCCTCTGTTCCAGGGAGCCCCTCCAGGCATCAGTGAGGCTCTGGGGTATCAATGGGAGGAGGGAGTGCAGCTCCAGAAGCCAAGCCCACCACAGCCTTGGACAAAGCCACTGGACCTCAGCTCCTGGAGACATTTCAAAGGTCTGACTCCCACAGCTGTGGCTCTGAGAGGAAGATCCTTGGGGATCTTTGTCTTTGCTGCTCAGCTTTAGCCCCTGTGTCTGTGGCTGTGACACAGGAAGGCTGCAGGAGCCAACAGAGCCCATGGACTCCTCCAGCAGGGCAGGTGATCTTTGCTAACAAGGACCTGAACAAAAGGGTTTGTCCAGAGCTTTTCACCCATGAACATTTCCTGCCTCACCAGATGGGTTTCTGCCTTTTTTTCTGTGACAAGCTCCATATATTTTTGACCCCATCAGCACCTGCTCAGACTGTTAAAGGGACTCAGGGCTGTTCCAAACACGTCAGTCTCTGGTCAGACTGACAGGAGCTGTTGGCAGGGCAGGGAGCTTTAGGCTGCAGCCACCAGCACAGAGCTGCAGCAGAGCAGGAATTTGGGACTGCAGCTCCAAGGCTACCTTGACACCACACAAGAGGAGGCTGCACCAGAAAAAAGGAAAAAGTCCCTATTCCCATTAATAACTCTTTAGCTACAACACATCATCTCAAATACTTAGCCAGCCATCTAACTACCCTTTATCTCAAAAAAAAAAACCCAAACAAACCAAACCCCTACTCCTTCCTATCCCCCTCTTTTATGTTTGAACTAACTATTTTCTCCAGGTGTTTTTTACCTTGTCATAATCCATTACCTTCATATGCTTTGATCTTTCCATAGGGAATTTATTTTCTCTCTTCAAAGATCTTTTCTAGTCAGAAGATATTTTCCCCTGTCCACAGGCTCTGTTCCATTCAGATGTCACAGCCTGATGCTTTTACTCCCTGGCTTTTTTTTTTTTTTTTTTTTTAATCATGAACATTTAAGAAATCAAATTTCAAATTAGAGCCAAGCCACCAAGTTTATTCCTGATGACACAAGATGTGGCCTCTAATGAAAAATCCAAAAGACACACGTTGTGTACACACTGCTGGAGCAAATTCACTCCACAGAAGGTTTTGTAAGGCAAAATAGTTACAGGAGAGCAAAGATATTCAAAGGTCAGTCAGATCAAGAGCTGTTATTCTGAAGGAAAATAGTCCATAAAATAAATCCTATATGACCACATTTGCCTTAGTTTTCCAAGGAGATTTTAATTCTTCTTTGGTTCATTTGTCAATGCTTGTATTGTGTAAATCTGTGCACTGGTGAGGTTGCCAGTGTTGCAAGAATCAATTTGCTTTCCTTATGTGTATATCACAAGGAGAAAAGAGAAAGATGCTGGATGCATCCTCTTCTACCTAGAATGGTATTGTGCAGCCCATAATTTTCTTTTTTATGAACAGGGCTAGGTCCTGTGCAACCCAGTGTCCTTCTTTGAAATAAACTCTCAACTTCTCTGATGCTGCAGACATAAAATAATTGTTCCTGGGTTGCTGCCATTAAACTTGCTACAAAGAGGAGAGGGTGAGCACCAGCAGCACATCCTGGGTAAAGCAAAGTTCTCTTGACAAGAAACAAGTACTCTTCAAAGCCAGATCCCCAAACTGGGACAGGAGCCACCCCAGCGGACTGGAGACGAGGCCCCAAAAAACAAAATGTTGAATTCCAGCATTTAAATTTGTCAAGCAACTTCTGCATTCTGAACAACAAATGAAACAAATTGCCTAACCCCAAACAAGCCATCCAGAGCACACACATAGGAAGGATAGCAGCCTCCCAGGGCTTTGTTTCTAAAGACAGAACAAAACACTGAATTGTCAAACAGAACATGCTTGAAATAATAAAGCTCATGTGTAAAGTAGCTCTTGCATCATGGAAACTTCTGAATTGAGCTTTCTTTATACACATTTGCACAAGTAACTGTCATTATAAACAGCAGCAATTTGAAAAAAAAAACCCTATCTGCATGCTCCTGGGCAGAGGTGTTTGTTCCTGTGCTGAATATCTTCTCACCTAAAAACTCACACTTCTCACGGAGTATTCTGCTTTATATCTTCTCTCCTAATACTTGTAAGGACAACTTGGCTTTTCATCTCTGAGCTACACACCCTGACCATTTGTCTGAACATGCCCAAGAGGAAGTTCTATGGAAAATTTACATTAAAAAAAAATAGTTAGATATTTAAAAATACAAAATACACCACAAGTAAAGTAAAGGCTTTAAGGAAAAGTGAAAGCTTCTCTAGAAGAACCCTGTTTTGGTTATGGTAGTACATACAAGCAGTCCTCAGTTCCAAACAAGCCCCCACGACTTGGGCAACAGTAGTAATTGAATATATAATGGTAACAATGGCAATGGTAATAATTGAATATATAATGGTAATAATTGAATATATAATGGTAATAATGGCAATGGTAATAATTGAATATATAATAGCAATAATGGCAATGGTAATAATTGAATATATAATGGTAATAATTGAATATATAATGGTAATATTGGCAATGGTAATACTGAAGATAGCCAAACAAAGTCCTTGAGTATTTTTCTTTTTTTTTTCTTCTTCCCTCTGTTCTGCTTGCAGACAGGAGGCCAGGGAGCAGCAATTTCAATCCCTGTTCCCCCCAGAGGCAGTGATGTCTAATGCCACACGGGTTGGACACGGCAGTCAGTCTGTCCTTGTGTCCTCCTCCCTCAGTCCCTGCAGTGGAAGGGAAGCAGCAGCACTCCCTCCCAGCCCAAAGCCCTGACCCCTGACCCAGCAGGGCTGAGGCACAGACATGGGGCAGCAGCAGAAGCAGAGGTGAAGCTGCTGCTCATGGAGATTTGTCCTGCTGCTGCCCCCAGCAGCAGAAATCCTCTGTCCTCACTGCACAGTCCAGGCTGGAAAGCTCTTGACTGGAAAGGGTGGCTCCACTCCTCTGCATGTACAGAGCAAGAATATCTACAGAGTCCTAGATGCTCATTAAAGAAGTTTGGAGAGAGGAAAAGCTTTGCTTAAAATGTCAAATCTCCCCTCTGAGGGGGAATTGTGCTGCTGGGTCTGCTGAGAGGTCACAGCATCTCTCACGTGCCTCAGACAAATGCTGAGGCACATATGGTGCTCTTATTTGAGATGTGAGGTCAAAGTCAAAGAAGCCTTGTCCATCATGACAATTCTCAGTTTTCTGTGCTGCTCCCCCAAAAAAATGATTTACCAGGTTGGAGCCTGGCAGAAGAGAAAATGCAAAGGCTTTTCCAGAAATTCAGAAGTTCTGTCAGAGAGTCAAAGCCCTCACCTCAATTCCTCACATATTCTAAATTAATTTTCTTCTGACCCCAGCCCACATCCAGTCTGTTCTGTTATGAAAGAATGAGCAGAGTTTGCCTTGTTTATTCTCTCAAAGAGACAGCCAAGAGGAATAAATACAGATTATTCTACTTTGACCAAATTAAAGGAAATTGTAGCTCAGAGCAGAGGGATTCCCTTTGTTTATCTGACAACCCAAAGGAATTACAGCAATCCTGTCTCCTCTCACCACTGACAGGCTGTTGGAAGTGTTTCTGTTGCTGCTCCTTTGTCATTTACAGGCAAAATCCCATAAGCAACCTGCACAATCAGTTTCAAAGCAAAACAAAGACAACAGAAAAAAAACATAAATCAGTGAGAAAAATCCTTTCCTCTAGAAGAGTTTTACAAATGGTTACATGTACCCAAACAGTGAAGTACAAATTCTCTGCTCCACTTTGAGGAAACAGCTGCCTTGGCTGCAAAGACACAAGAAGTGCTAGAACAGACCCAGAGACAAGCACCATCGGCACCAAAGTACAAAAAAAAAAAAAAAAAAACCCCAGAAAAACAGTGAAGTTGTAAATTAAATGAACATTTGGCTAGTAACCATTTAGGTTTTGTTAAATGTTTAATATTTTGTAGTATTTGGGGGTTTTTCACGTTCACTCAGCAAAGTTAATTTGTTGGGGGTTACCTTCTGAACCACTCTTTGCTACTTTTTTTTAATGTTTCCCTTCACCTCATGCAATGCTACTGCAGCACCTCAGAGAGAAAGCACCTTGTGCAGAGTGACTTCACTCTGAGCCCAGCCTGATCCAGAGTCAGGACTACGTTGGCTCTGAGAATTTTGGATTTAACTTCCTACCCAGATATGACCTTCTGGACCCCTTTTCCCTTTGCTGCACAGCACTTCATCTCCTGAGGGACTTCAGCACCTGCACCCACCCAGTGCCACCAGATGGGTGATTTCTGGAGTTCTTGCACTTGATGCAAGACCTGCAGGTTCCTCCAAGGCTACAGAGTTCCTGAGAAATCCTGGTGCCCCTTGCCCACTGCCAGCACACAGGAACCAGGCTGTTCTGGAGAGGATTCTGCTCTGGGGGTTCCTTGTTTCCCTCTCCAGGGTTCCAGAGAGGAACTCTGCTCTGGGGGTTCCTTGTTTCCCTCTCCAGGGTTCCAGAGAGGAACTCTGCTCTGGGGGTTCCTTGTTTCCCTCTCCAAGGTGCAAGGCCCTCTCTTGATTCTTGCATACCAACACTTGGTGCTGTTCATCCTTCTGCCCAAATATTTAATGCTTGACTCCCACTGTTATATTTTACTCCAAGTGCCTTCTCTCTACCTGAGAAGTTTCACCATGCAGGAGCAGGAAGGGCTGGGAGATGCAGATCAGGACTGAACAGGCTTTATTTCCAAAGCTGTGCTAGAGAAGGAGCTCTTGAGCAAACAGCTCTCTGGGAATCAGCAACAAAAAAACCACCAGCTTGTCTAGTGCATAACTGGCTTTGCCAGGTGGGGGTTAAACCAGAAAAGCACCTGTCAGCTGTGATTTCTGTTAGGAACTCATTCTACTGCTAAGACATCTCAGTCTGCACAGAAGTTAATCAAATCTGCTCATCCTCCCCTGGAGTCAAATGCATAAAACTGATTGTCACTGCAAGGGCAATGAACGTGCTGATGGAAAGGTTTTGCTTTAACTTTGCTGCTGCTGCAGCCCCATATCAGTCACAAAGATGGAATAAATAGAGGAGACCACATTGCTTCATGTACATGAAGCAATGGAGACTGCTGTGAAAAATGTGATTTCTGTCAGCATGCCAAGATGTGTGGGGCACATTCTGCCTTTCCATTCCCTCCCCGTCTCCCTAAAATGTTCAGTGTGAAGAAAAAAGCATCAAGGTGTTAAGTGACTTGAAATATTTTTGTATTTGTATCATCTAGTAAACAAAGTTGCTGGAAAATGTCATTGTGTGATCTTCACATGTGTGTGGGAGACAGTATCTCAGCTGTCAGGGAATGACTGTACAGCTCCCTGCTGGAAAGAAGAAGTCAAACATTTCACAAGCAGACTTTTATAGCCTGGTGGGATCTCTGCTGAACACTTGGGATACCCAGGCTGTCAGCTGCTTCCAGGAAGATATCTGCTGATTCATCCTGGCAGTACCCACTCCCAAGTGAGCTGTGCCCAGATGCCAACCAGCAGGAAGGCTCCCAGCCACAGCTCTGACACCAGCTCAGTGAATTCTGCCTGCAAACCCTGGGGTGAGACAGTGGGAGAGAAGTCATCATCAAATCCCAGCCACCTCCTGAGGTGCAGGGAACAACCCAGTGCCCACAGCCTTCTGGCAGGGCTGCTCTGCCACTCAGTGCACCTGGGAAGCTTTTGCTGCTATTGATTAAAGCTCTTTGTTCCTTTGCTTCCCTCCCCCTTTCCCCACCTGAACTGTCACCACGGGGGACAGGTGCTGGGGGCAGGAGTTGTCTCTGTGCACACACTGGAAGAGGACACTGCTGGAGACAGGTGAAGGGAAGAGAAGGGGGGACCATCCTCTGTCAAAGCTGTCAGCAAACCCAGCTGCACTTCAGAGAGCTTTCCCACAAGTCAGCCTAAAAGAGTCAGGGGGAGAGAGGGGATGAGAGGGTTTTGTCTCCTTTTAGTGTTCAGGATCACTGACAGCAGGAAGGAAGGTACAGGCTTAGAATCCCCCTCTAGACTCCAAAATAATGTACAAAACACTGAGGCATGCCTCAGTCTGTGCTACCCACTGGTGAGGGCCAGCAGAGCAGGTTTATGCTTCCCAGCAGCAGTGCCCTTTGCCTTCCTGAAGCACTCTGCAATGAAGGCTCTGCACAGGGCCAGTCACTGGCACCATCAAGGGGAGCTATTTTTGTATGTGAATTCAAATGAACAAATGCAATTCCTAACCTTGACCTCCTGAAGCAGATAACAAGTGGGTTTAGGGATAATTAATGATTTCCATGGCTCCTAGGAAAGCTTTATCAGGTTCCTTATATTTCTAAAATGCTGACACATCGCATGATCTGGGACTTCAGTGTGTGCAAAGCAAGGAGCACATTACACCACCCCCAGCTCCCAGGGCCAGCACCCTGAGTGTCTGTGTGTGCAGGGCAGATGCTGAGAAGCCCAGGCAGCCAAGTTCCCAAGAGCTCTCCTTCATGGATGCACACATAGGCTCCATGCTTCAGCAGAGCTGAGTACTTTGGCTGGAACCCTCGCTATGAAGGTTGAGAGATTGATTCCAGCAAGAAATGCAGTTTGCATGGGAAACTCACTGCTCATCTCTCCTCCAGAAGTACACAAAATCTAGTATGAGGAAAGAGATCTGGAGAGGCAGGGAGGGTTCTGGGCTAGGGATGCATCCAGCTTCTGATGCTGCCTTAAGTTTTAGCTTTATATTTTTCAGCTCCTGTACTGCATTGGTGCCTAACTCTGAACTCCATACAGAGTGCTGGTGAGCTCTCTTCACACTGTGGTCTGACTAAACAATCCTTCCAGGCCTGAGATCCAAGGACACCCTCTGCCTCAGTCCCTGAAAAGCATAAAATAAAGTGAGCTGGGGGGGAGCAAACTGGGGAGTATGAAGCTGTATTTGGAGGATTAACCTCTGATATGCAAATGGATCAAACTTATTGTCTGAAAAACTCCTGACCATCATCCACCTTGGGTGTAGCCTCTGGGAGGCTTCTGACTGCCCAAGGTGGAGCTATTGCAGGCCTTCAATAAATCCTCATTTTATTCTCTTAACTCTGTCCAGCCTCTGCTCCAAGGTGTCACCTCCTTGCCCACTGTGAGCCACTCCTCTGGTGTGCTGCCTGTGGCAGGGAGATTTCCTTCCCCTCTGGTATGGATCTGCACACTCTCACCTGGTGTAAGCTTTCTCAGGCTGATCACTCTGCTCTGCTGAGGCAGCATTTACAGGGGAACAGCACGAGGGCTTTTTGAGCCTCTCCAGGTCTTGTGGGACACGGTGTAGAGAGCTGGGAGCTGACACCAAGCTGGAGAAGACTGCACTGGAGATGAACATGAGAAAGCTCACTTGCAGAGAACCTGGCTTTTGTTCTCTGTGGGAAGAACACAAACTCCTGCATTCAAGCCAAATTTAATAACGCATTCCAGTGATCTGCATTTTTCCAAGCTCTTAAATTCCCTCCCTTCCTGAATACTATATGTTTTCCCCTTCTATCAGAGGTATTTCTGTGGCATCCACAATGCCAATGGGTTGAAAATCAAAGTTATCACAGATGAAACGTCAAGATCCACAATGTTTGGGAAACAGCCAAATGTTAGTTTAATTAACTTGAACATATTCAATTATGACTGACCTTTTCAAACAGAATCAGAGAAGCACTGAGGTTGGAAGTAACCTCTGGAGATCATCTAGTGCAACCATCTGTTCAAAGCAGAGCCCATTAGATGGACTTGCTCAGGACACCATCCAGTCAGGTCTTTTATTATCTCCCTAAACAATTTTCAAAACATCTCCCCATGACACAGGCACTGCAGTCGTTCAAGAAGTTATTTCAAACAATATTTTGCAACTTCATTTCCTAGAATGCAAAGAAGTCTTTTGATTATTTTGTAACAACACATTTTCCAGACTAGGAAACAAGAAAAACACTTTTGCTACAATGACTGCACTTTTAATACTGTTCTCTTTTCAAATTTCAATTACCAATTAAAAATTTAAAAGCTCAATCTATAAATTCCCATCTGGAGCTCGTGTAAGCATCTTAAAAGAAAACCTGCCCCTAGCCAGTATCAAGTGCTAAGAGAGTTCAATAAGCACCTACCACTGTGTGTTTCTTCTCTTCAGCTCTTTTCCAGATCACCTAAGGAGTGCTGGAAACCCTGCACACCTTTTTGCCTACTCAGACTCCAGCACATGGAGACCACTGGACGGGACAGGAGCCATCCCAGCCTCTGGGGAGTTCCCACCACCCAGCACTTCTGGGTCTCTCTCCAGCTGCTTGGAGAGAGGCAAAGGCTGCTGCAATTCTGCCTGGTTTCCACTGGTTTCAAAGGAATGAAACCTCCAGTAAAGGTCACAGCACAGACCCCTCACAAACACAAACTTTCTGCTCTCTGGTGCTTCCAAATATGCAGTGACCACGTATTGGAAGCCATTACAGTACATATGCTGGTTTACACTGAAAGTGCACTGCAAAAGGTGAGAATGTACTTAAAAACCCCTCCCAAAACCCCAAACTAAACAAAACACAACTCCTGGAACATTATGGGGTTTACCTTCTAAAAGGTGATCATAGGACAATCTCTACTTTCCAGAAGAGTTCTCTTTTGATGCTGTGATACTGGTGTAAGTTAAAACACAGGATAAATTAATTTTTTTCTCTCATTTATTCTGAAATATAAATACTTTTATTTTTCTTACTAAACTGTTCATCTGAAAAGATCAAGGAACTGCATCACGTAATTCAGATCATTTGGTCAGAAACTTCCATTCTGCTTATATCACCCAGTACAGAAGAAGAATTATAACTGCAACAACAAAACACTTGCAAAGGTACAGACAGCTCTATCTCAATGAGTTACTTACTAATTTACACTGAAGAAACATGAAGTTGTCATAGCTGAGCAGTTAAAAAAGCCCCCACCTTGCAATCATTGGATGGCTCTTCAGTGAATAATGCAAAAAGGGTTGAGTGCTCAGTCAGAGACACCAGGAAAAAAAGGGAATTGCATCACCAAAAAACCCAGGCTGGCTAATTGCAGGTAATGGCTACGAATAATGACAGCACAGAGTGCTCAGTGACGTAGGAGAGAGAATATTCTGTCTATGAGTTGCCATTGCTTAAAAAAACCCCAGTTTGGTCAAGCTGAACTCATTCCTGACTGTCTGTGCTGCTCCTGCTGGAACTGTAAACATTTGGCTAAAGCTGCCAGGGAGCAGCTTCCCTGGGTTCTGCATCCCACAAATGGTGGCAGAGGAGCACGCTGGTTTTCAGTATTTCTGATTTCCTTGCCTGGTGATTAATGACTCGAGTGCACAGAACTGATGATTTGCTGGACTGCTGGACTTTTTTTCCTGCCTTCCACCCTATTACCCTGGACGTGGCTACTTGGTAGAAAACCCAGCAGCAGTCAAGGGGAGGGAGAACAGTGAATCCATTGCTGCCCTTCCCTCAGCCCTGCCTGCTCACGCCCCCGCCCAGGAACATTCTGCACACACGTGCACACAAACACGGTGCTCTACAGCCTGATCACCGATTCTTCAGGAAGACATTGATTATGGAAATAGCTCCTAAAAAAGGAGAAGTGTTCCTTTGCCAGACCAATTCATCTTCTGCTGCAGCCACTCTCGGTGTCCTGTGAGTCACTCCGCAGC
Organism: Sitta europaea; assembly: GCA_013400255.1. Taxonomy (NCBI): domain Eukaryota; kingdom Metazoa; phylum Chordata; class Aves; order Passeriformes; family Sittidae; genus Sitta; species Sitta europaea. The sequence goes on along the minus strand of VXBS01002634.1, from coordinate 324,204 downwards.
TGGAACTAGCTGTGAAAAATGCCTGGGAGTCAAGGGGAACAAGCTGTGGCTGATGCACTGCAGAACAAAGGAGAGCTAAGTCACAAAGAAAGGGACCACCAAACCACGTGTATTTGGGTTTCATCTACTTCATATCAGCCTGTTTAGAAGAATGCTTATTAGGACACACGATCTTTGCCTGTACTTGTCATATATCATTCCCAGTAGCTCCCTTTCTGAGGTTACTTCCTTAGCCGAGGCTCTCAAGACACCACACAGTTTGATTTCTACACTTTCAAACACTCAGCACCCAAATATCCAAAAGATTTACGACCTACTCGGGCCACCCTTACTTCAAATGGCAAGCTGAGTGTACCAGGAATAACGTGAGCTGGAAGCATTTATTTCTATTGCCACACACGAAGTTGATCTGTGTCTGCATGACGCCACAGGAGAACAAGTTGGGGGAAGCAAACAGGGAATAAAACACAGGAATCCCTCTGGTGATGTCTCCAGGCAGCAGATTAAGCAGCAGCTCCTATTCTTGCAGCCTTACTTCAAGGCTATTCCTGTGAGCCTCAGAACCAGCACATTAGTCAGGGCAGAACTGTGCTGAAAATGGGGTGCTTTCCACTTCTCACCATCCTTTTCCAATGCACACAGCCCTGCTGCTCTGAGAACAGCCTGGTTATTTCCACTACAAGCTCCATTTCATCCCTGCAATGAGAAGAGCAGCCCACTCCTGCACAGCCATGGTTGTGTGAACCAGAGTCTCCAGCCATCAGTCCCTCTGTCAGACTGCAGGGAGGAGGCAGAATGCCAGCAAATGTCACTCCTGACCTTGGCCTGCCCGGGTCTGAGGCAGCTGGCACCAGCTCTGAAACCCTGGGAGCTCCAGGGCACTCACACCTTCCTGCACACTGCATTTACAGAGCCCTGTGGAACACAGACACAGCAGGGAAAGCTGCCCCACACAGAACCTGTATCCCTCCATTTCATGCCTGTTGGACTCTCCCAGCACATGCACTGGCTGTATGCACTCGTGTAAGGCACTGAACTCCCTGAAAGCAGTGGATCAGGACTGTGAAGAGGATTATACAGAACTGTTTGCCTCTGCTGAGCAGTACGAGAGAAGGCAGGGAGATTTTGACAAATTTTGTAAAACCATGCCCACAAAAGCAGGGCTAAGCACTGCTCTGCAAGCAACAGGAGACAATAGTCACCACATTCTTCTCAGAGAAGCTGAAGAGACATTCAACCAGAACAGACTCACTGCTACTGCTGGAACCATTTTAATCCCACCCATCCCCTGCCTGCTGCTCTAAAACAGACAGAGGGATATTTCTTTAGGAGGCTCTAACTGCTACCCTAGGAATGAGATACAATTTTGCCCCGGGGGGAAGCCAGGTGCTTGGCTTTGCTGCTGGTTTCACAAAAGTTGTCCCCTGCAACGGAGCCCGTTTGTGCTGGATTAATGCAATCAGAGGCACCCTGCTGTCTGGTCACTGACCTGGCTGTAAACAACAGATGACACGATGCCTTGAGCTGCTGTTGTACAGAATTACCCATTGAGTTGTGACCATTGCAAACGAAACAAAACCATAACTTCACCTGCTGCTGCTGGCCTGTTTGCCAGCCAGGAACAAAGCCCAGAAGCCCCTCAACTTTGAGCACCATTTTGTCCTTGGCTGCTTCTCACATCTCCTCCCAATGAGTTTGTGTGCTCTTCCTCACACCTGGAACAATTTTCCCAGCTGTACAGGCAGGTCTAACCTTTCTTTGTTCTTGCTTTAAACCCCTTTGATATTCTTCTCCTTTCATTCCACATTTTGATGTTTCAGCTTCCTCTCCTCTCCTGCATAAAGGGGGAAGCTGTCTGTTACCTGAATGGATCTCACCTGGGCTGGGTTGTGCTCACTGCCAGAGGCCACGGGGGACAGATTGTCACCTGATGTGAATCACACAGGTCTGCTGGGGTGATACACAACCATGGCTCACAGAAAACCCGGTGAACCAGGAGCACTGTTCTCTGGTTTCCAGTACGAGAGTGAGATCCGGCAGAACCTGCTCCTGTCAGCTCCAGACCAACAGCAAGCTGCTTCCAGAGGCTGCACGATGCAGCTGCAGAGCTCCTCACCCCAAAGCACTACAAACCAAGCAAGTGGACACTTTACTGAGAGAAACAAAACCCACCGGGAGTCAGGAAATGCAAAGAACTCTCCCCAGGTTCAGACACTCCCCAGACCCCCTCCTTTTCCTAAGCTGGAGACTGGGGAAGCCTCTGGGAACCCCTCGGCACACTCACTGCACCCTCCCCTGGGCAAAGCCTGCAGGGGACAGCTCCCTGGGCTGGGTGGGGCTGGCACCTGGCCCAGGGCACCAGATTTTATCCCAGCAGTGAAGTCACAGCAGCCTGAGTGTCAGTGCAAGCCTGGGCAGGCACAGGAGGATCCCCACACTCCCACAGGGGGGAAGAGCAGGAGAAGGGACCTGCTGAGAGTGTTTGGAGCTCCCCAGCAACTGGCTCTGGTAGCCAGTCAAGCACAGCTGCTGCTGCAAGGCAGTAGCTGATCCACACTCTCCTCTGCTGTTCATCAGTAACTCAGCAGTTACTGGGACATGACATTCGTGGAGATGCTCAAAGGAAAGGTTTCATTACAATATCTGGCAGTGAAACAGAAGCCAACTGATGCTGCCAGTGACACAAGCTGCTTGTTTGTCTCAGTTTTCTTTCGGTTATCAAACTGTAAGTCCATTTGGCCAAATTAGACAAAACCTGCTTTCCTGTTTTCCTCTAATTTTTTTTCGGTCAGAAGTCTGATGAAAACCCCCTACAGAAGAAGTAGGATCAAGTTATGCCAGTATCACCCTTTCTGCTTCATTTACAAATGTTCTCATGAAAACCTACGTACACCAAGACTAAAACACACGTTATGTTAAACTTTATCTGATCATTGCTTAGTGTCAGAATAGCTCAGATTGTATAAAACTGCAGCAGCAAACTCATATATTAATCATTGAAGAACAGCTCACATACAAATAGAAGTGTTTGATGTCATCATCTGGCTCAATAGAAACACAGCTAGGCAACAGGAGCCTACAGTGAACTGGCTTTAACTGACAGAGTTCGGTGTTTGCATAAGGTATCTTCTACCAAAAAGTTATTTTTTTTGCTTCCAAGGAGTTCCTTGCTTTGGAAATATTTTGGACAACACGAACAAAAGCTTCTTGTCTGAGATATTATATAGGAAATAGCATTAAAGGCAAAAGCGAACATTTCAGAATATGTGCTTGTAGACTCTTTTGAAAATGCCTCCTGAAGAACAGTTGGTTACTGGAAATATTTGAAAAGTAATTTAATCACAGATTTCCTAGACAGTCTACACTCCTCATGTTCTCTGAATCAGCCAAGCTCCAGTTCTCACAAGATCACCCAGCACCAGCACAAATGACTGATTGTTTGAGACATCTTCTTTGGCTCTCCCTTAAGGGTCACTGGGAATGAGCAATGAATTGAGGCAATAGTAAAACGATGCATTGAGCTGCCTGAATCCTTTTGTGAATGAAGAGGGGGTCTGATCGATTCCTATTCACCTCAGCACACTTCTGGTTTCAGAACGGACTTTGGGGGTTTCATCACTGCCTAGCAGAGAACGTTAATGCTGCCATTAATGCTCCATGTAAAAACTTGTATTTGGAGAGATGGGAACAAGAAGGAACAGATTGCTACCCAGCACTGCTGACAGGAAGCCATCGGCACTGGAGAAGGTGAGGCTTGGCTGATCAGACAGCAGCCGTCTGAGAGAGAGCGTTTCATTAAACGCTAAAAACAACCAGGACCCGCTCGCTGTGGAGCAGCAGCGCCGAGTGACTCATGCCAACCCTGCCTCGAACCTGTTGAGGGTCATGGCCCAGCCTTTCCTTTCCAGCATGAATCCGACAAGAAACGTGTCAGTAACGCCCTGGGCTGCCGGGTAAACACACACAGAGCCCCTCCGTGCGCTCGGGTGCCCGGCGGCAGCAGCAGCAGGGCAGACGGGCGGTGCTGCCGCAGCTCCGGCACCTGCCGAGCCCCCGCCCTGGGAGCCAAGTCCAGCCCCGGCCCGAGTCCATCCATCCCCCGCTCGTGTCCACCCCTGAGAGCCGTGTCCACCCCCGGGGAGCCGTGTCCGCCCGACCCCCGGCCCGTGTCCACCTCTGGGAGCCGTGTCCATCCATCCCCCGCCCGTGTCCACCCCTGGGAGCCGTGTCCGTCCGTCCCCCGGCCCATGTCCATGCCCAGCCCGCGTCCATCCCCAGCCCGTGTCCATCCCCAGCCCGTGTCCANGGCGCAGCCCGAGCGGGCACCGCGCCGGGCGTGGCACCGAGCGGGCTCGCCGCGGCCAGCAGCCTGCCAGGTTGGCTGGGAACCGCTGTGTGCTCCTCTAACCGCCTGCTTTCTGCCTCTCCTCGCTAGAAGGAAACAGTTTTTGAGAAGGAAGAGAAGGATGGAAGGTGATGCTGTTCAGTCCCTGCTGTCGGGGGTGAGGACTTGTGGGTGGAAACTCACACAGCGAATCCAGAGGCAGACAAGCTACCAGATCAAGCACTGATTCTGGAAAGGTTGTGTCTCAAGTGAAGTACAACCTTTGCTTCTGGCTTAGATGTCTCCTCGCATTCCAACTCGATCCAGGCATCCAACCTCCCCCTCCACGAACACCAGTGCTTCCCTTGCCTGCCCCATCCCCCTGTGCAGAGCAAAACTTGCTGTGAAACAGCACACGTTCCTCTGCATTCAAACCAAGGCCTTCACATGCTCTAAGCAGAGGTGAAGGAATAAGAAAGCCTGCATGGTTTTTGAAGAAGAGGCATTTAACACTCCTGTCGCAAGGCTACCTTGTTCACTTGTAAAAAGGCACCTGTCACTGCCTTCACTAATTTTCCATGGGCAGCCAGCTCTGGCCATTCAAACCAGGTGCTTGGGTAAGGCAAGCAGCTTTGCTAAGGATCTAAACCTCAAATCTCGGGGTGCCTGTTGGGAACAAAGTGCAACAGTGTCATCAGATCAAACCTGTGTTTTCTGATATGGAAATCTTAGAAAAGGTGAATTGTCCCTCAAAGCAACAGGCAAAGGCACCAGTCTCAATTTCTCAAACTTGTTATCAACCAGCTGAGTATCTTCATGCAGAATGTAGCCAGGGAATGTGCCAGCCCCCACAGCCCAGGAGACTCAGCTGTTGCCCAGATGTGGGCCCAGATGTTATCACAGCCTGGTTCAGGTGTAAGCCATGGGCTGCCTGCTCTGAAGGGACCCAGCTCTGTGGGGAACTGTGGAACTCCTGAGTGACAGTCACAGGAAGCTCTCTCCCTTCCCTTCTGCTGCCTGAGAGCTTGCTCACTGCATTAGTGTTACCTCCTGCCACTGGAGGGTGATTCTGTCTCCTGTGCTGGAGCCAATTATCTGCATGAATTAATTAATGTCACTTTGGGCAGCACTTCGAGCCTTAGGTTTTTTGCTCACATATCACACTCCTAAGAGCCTGACCCTGAGAAACTTTTCCTAATGGGAGTATAAAACACTTCAAACTGTATTTTCCCCATGTAAAGATGGAGTTTCAGCCAATTGGTACACTCTGATGACAATCAGGAGACTCCCAACTATCTTCAAGCTTTATCCACCCACAGATTACTTAGCTCAGCACTTCTCTTCTGGAATTTCTCCATAGCTCTTCCCTCCCAAGGAGAATTTACTTTTCAGATATCCTAGACAAAGATATATCTATATCACATATTTTATATATGTGTGAAACCACAGCAGCACCCACACTCAGGCTTGCAGCACACACAGGCACCACCTGCTACCAGGGGCATTCTCACCTTCATCTTCAAACCCAAGGCACATCTGAATATTGAGAAAGTGAAAAGTCATGCCTGGCTTGTGAGGCCAGGAGCTTCTGGACACAGAGACCTTCCCCCACACCTTCCTGCCCTTTCTGTGGTCTCACTTCCAGCCATTACTGCAACTACATGCAGGGTGGAACAAGCACTGATGCTAGACCAAAGCTCACAAGGCTCAACCCCTCCCCCCCCCCAAAAAACCCAACCAAACAAAAAACCTGGAAAACTCCAACCCAACATATTGAAGTGTTTGGTTATACAAACTATCCAGAGCAAATGACACAGTGTTTGTGCTGACCCAATGCCAGCTTTATCCTGAATGAAGAGGAAGAGAAAAGTCCCACACAAGCATAAAGGTGGAATGGCAGTCAGGAAAATTAGAAAGCAGAAATTAGCAGAAGCATTCCACTACAGGGAAAATACCTCAGACCTTGTGAGCACAGTGCAGAATGGGCAGAAGCTACAGCAGTGCCCTACATCGTATGGTCCTGGCTTCCCCCAGAGTGGTACCAGAGAGTTCTCAAAACCAAATTAACAATATCATTGCTCTGTAGCTGCTAAAAAAAGGATTTCCTACCAGCTAATGAAGGCATCACCATTCCAGTCCAAGAAGGCTCACCATGCTGAGGAGAATCCACAGCTAACCTGGGGGACATTTCCTTTAGCCCTTCATTCCCTGGAGCTTGCAGACTGCCATTAAAGGCCACTAAAGCCTTTGGTGTCAGAAGAGATGCAGAGACACCCTGTGGTGGCAAAAAAAACCCACGACACAATTAGTTCAAACAGCTTAAATTCCACATAAGTCACAAAACTGAATCAGAAAATCTGCATCCTGAGGACACAGAGAAATTGTCCCCTGATTGCTATCCAGGTACTTTCCTCTCTCCAGACCTCCTTTCCTGTTTGTCTGCACTGCCACAAAGATTTTCACTCTTATTCTGTTTGGTATAATAATAACAGCAGGATCAGGGCTGGTGCAGTTGGAGGGATGGCTGTGGAAATGCTCCACTTCTGGAAGATAACAAAATCATTTCCAGCCCTCTTGGGTATGGAAAACAATCAGCCTGCTTTGTAAACTGTTGGGTTTTTACCCCATCCACAATTTGTATTTTGTCCTGACGGAAAATTTAGTCTATGAAGGCAGTTTTAGGGCCACCAATACACTGCTGAGGATGTTCAAGAGTGAGAGCCACCAGCAACCATCACCAGTGGAAATCAGCTCTGGCATCTGGTGTCTTGCATGTTCTGGAGCTTTGCTTATAATTAACTAGGGACAGCCTGGAGGTGGAACAGTGAGGCTCCTGAAAATGTTATGTACTGCTGTTCCAGGATCTTCACCCAAGGGAAACTCAGGTTTTTATTTATTTTCTCACAGATCTGCAAGTAGGATTTCAGAAGAGCTATCATGTAGCCTGTAGGTTTAGGGACTGCCCACATAATAGAGTAAATCTCAGGGCCAACCACAGTAACTGGTATTGGTTACTCTGGCTCACAAAACAAAACACTGTAAATGCTAAATAAGAAAGGTGAGAGCAGTTAATTGGTTTCTAGAAAACAATGGTAATTAAGTTTCACAAGATTTAAGCAGGAAAGATAAGCAAGGCAAATAAATCAATCATTCAAATACTGCATTTTCAAATCTTCTGATCTGGTAGTGCATTTAAGGAAAGTATAGGAGGAATTCTCCCTAAATCATCAGAACTTATGACACTGAAAACTCAGCACAGCCAGACAAATCCATCTTTAAAAGAGAAATTAAATACTATACATGTCCAAAATACAATTTTTTAAAAACTGTTGTCTGAAAGGATTAAGAAAAAAATCTATAATAAATATCTTCACTACTTTGTCACCAAGTTTTACATGTTTATTTTCAACAGCATGTTTTCTTCTCTTGAATTTTTAGACAAGTGGAATTGGTACTGAATGAGCCAGCCTTTGCAGCTCACCTCTCAGAAGTAAGGCAGATTCCTGCCTGCCCAGTTGCTGCCTTTATTAGCCACAGCTGGTCTCTTCTGCAGAGCTTCACCTCAGCACCGTGTGCCTAAAGTGGGGCTTGAATTTGCAGATTATTTTGTCACAAATTGAAACCTCAAGTCTGTAATTGTGGGGGGTGTAATTTTCTTTCACTCACAACTTCTATTCATTCCTTCACAGCATATGAGTGCTTTAGTGACAGTTTCCTTTTACAGGTCAGTGAAGTGCTTGTAATTCTTTTCATAATTGGTGTTTTCTGCCATTTCTGTGAGAGATCCAGGTCCAACCTACCTGGGTTCTGTTCAAACCTTGGGTAGTTCATCACCAAGCCTGAGTAGCAAGGTGTGACACTCTGTGCTCCTTCCAGGTATTCAGAGTTCCTCGTTAATGTGTATTAATGGATAATTTTGAAAGCTTTGCAGGTGTGATCCTGCCAAACATTTGCACAGCAAGGCCCAGTGCCTCCTGCCTGTGTGTGTGTCCCTATGGAAAAAACTGGGAACAAGCAACTCTGCTTAAAAGTCTGGGAGGGTCTGAGGAGGGAGGAGAAGAAGAGTCTAAGAAGAAAATTAAAAATGGTTGCCAGTTTTGGTTTTAAGCCTACAAACTTCCTGTGGCTTGTTTCAGAAGATTTGTGGAAAAGATTTGTAACAGGCAGGGACAAGACAACAGACAGAGCAGGGGGGGGAACATGACCCTCCAAGTCAAGCAACCAAAAGTTAACACAATTACCAAATATCTAATGTGGAGCAGAGGGACTAATTCGATCAGAGAGGCCGGAGGGATAATTCTTGGAGACAAAGCATCGCAACGCGGAAATGCAGGCTAATCAACTGCTTTATCAAAAGAAAAAGGAAACAATTTCCAAGCCTCCACTAAAATCCCCAGTTGGTTCTTCATCTTTCCAGGGGTCTGGTTTTTGCCTAGCAGTGCTTGCTCCATCTCACATTCATTTCAGTGTGTCTGTTCCCTGCACAAAGCTGTTTCCCTGCTCCTGGCTCGTGGCAAACGCCGCCTCTACTCTTGGTTCAAGGAACTCCTCAATCATCAAAGAGAGCATGCAGAGGGAAATATTCATTATATTTAATGTCCAAGCCCACTTTCCATAATTATCTGGAATAGAGCAAGACTACCCAGAGCTGCTTTGTGCCTGCAGGGTTTTTCAGAGCAGGTGTTTGCTCCATCTGATGGGAAGTGGCAGCTCAGCCATCTCCGCTGAACTCCTGCGTGACCTAGACCCTCCCAGGCTTGTCGAGCAGCAGATCCAGGCTTCACCAGCTACAGCCCAGCAAAGCAGAGCTTTTCAGAGTCAGACTCCTGTCTCCAGCTAAGCAGGTGCAGTTGTTATGGCAGATAAAATGAGCTGGCACAAAAGAAAGAAGGAACTCGCAGAAGAAAGCACAGGAGATGGGAAGCACGGCCGAAAAAAGCGAGAGAGGCTGTTCAAGAAGAGATTTTCACAACTGAGCCTCTTCTCTGGGTCTTCCAAGAATAAATTGTAAGTACATCCAAGATTATATTTTTCCTGCATTTTCAAACAAGGAATTTTGTGAATATTTCCAGAGCAGCTTTGGAAGAGCCACAGACACCTTGTTACCTCTGCTGGATTAACTGTCTCACAAACGAGGAAACAGAGGCTGATTAAACAACTTGAGCTAAAACCCAGTAAGTCATTGTCAGCACTAGAGATGAAATTAACTCCTCCAAGTCTTGTGTGTCTGTGTGTTTATCTTACATCTATTTCCCTGTGCTTCCAGCAAGAGATTAGCAGGGGCAGCATCTGTTTCTGCAGGTACACACCAGCACTGCCACTGGAACAACCCCTCTGTTGCCAGCAGAAACTTTGCTGCAGTTTTTGTTGCACCAGAACTGTAACTCTGGGGTGCAATGGAAAATATCAATGCATGGGCAGCAGCAGAAATCACTGTTCAACCAAGTTAATGATACTACATTTCTTAAAATTCATCATTAATGCTTGTGTTCCTGCAAGAGTGTCTTTTTACTTTTCAGTTAGAAGGAGCAAAAGGGAAACCAAACAAAAAGACAAACAAATGATAACTGTTCAAATTTTAAATCAAAGTAAGCAGAGGCAAAAATTATTTTGAGCTTACTGCTTTGTGAATGTATTAGTTTTGAGTATTGTAATAATTCTTATGGGATTTGAAATTCTCTTCTTGGGTCTTTCTCCCTGGTATTATTCTTCCTTAACATGAAGCTGAGTGTATGCTAAGAGCAGGAGGGATTTCCAAAAAGTGTCTTTTCTCATCAGGGCTGTTTTCCCTACAGATCTCCTCAAAGGAGTCTGTCTTTGGTAATTATCATGAAATTACAGTCTTAGCAGGAAGTGCACGCAAGTCTCCACAATTACTCAGCTAACTGCATTAGGCTTGATAGCCACAGCAGCTGGTTGCAGGCTCCACAGAAGATTAAAATACACTAGCAAGAAATGAACCTGAGAGCCAGATTTTTCCCTCAGACTGATCTGATTGCAGCACAGCTAATACCAAGGGCTTGGGTTTGGGATTTTGCTTGCTGCATTGCTGAGGAACTGGACTAGAAACAGACAAACATCCAAGAAGTGAATTACCACTGTGAATGTTCTCTGTCATTCATCATTTCACTGAAGAGTGCGTTCAGGAGGCAGACATATACAACTGAAACAGGGAAATCATGTTTTCTGAACATTGATCCTGATTTGTGAGTGATAAATATTAATTTTCCCCAGTTTGAGCTAAAAGGAAAAAAAAAAATAAAAATTGAACAGTGATCTAGTAACCTCCTGTGGTACTCCCATGTTAATGGAGAGAGAGTCAGCCTTCAGACTCCACTGGATCTATTTCTCCAGACACACACCACGGCAGGGATTTTTAAATGCACTCGAGCCATCAGGGCTAACAGAACTTTTACAGGGTTGTAGCCAAAGCAGATCATCTCCACAGCCAGCACTGATTTGTGAGCTCTGTGAGGGATGGTGTAGGTAAAACAGAAGGGTTGATAGTTTGATCAGGAGAGCTTTCCCCTCAGCTCTCCCATCTCTGGTCCAGGCCAGTGCAATACAGGGCTTATCCACTGGCCAGTGGTGGTGTGCATTGCTGGTGCCCACAAGAGGGACCAGAGCCTTTGTGGTGATGCAGGGGAGCGCTGGGTCAGACACACAGGGCTCTGGGGAGTTTGTCTCCGTGCAAACACACGAGGCTCGTGACACCAACACCCAGCAGAGTTGCATATGGAGGCTCCTACCCCGTTAGCTGATGCCACTCTTTCATGGGTTTGTTTGAATGGTGAAAATACTTTAATAATTCTGGGCTCCAAAATCAATGGCTTGTCACTGCCACCACAGCACCAGAGCCAGGCTCTCCCTCTGGCTGTCCATCCCTGTTTTTCCAGGTGGCCACACATGGCAGCCCCACACATGGCGTTGTGTGTCACAGGTACAGCCTCTGGAAGGGTTCACAAATGACTGTCTAATTGCTGCCCTCATCCATCCAGGAGGGCACAGGATGAGCCTGTCACCTCCCAGTGCTGTTCCAGCTGTCACCTCTCTCTGTGCTGTTGTGCTGTCCTAGCTGTCCTCTCTCTGCCTGTCCCAGCTGTGCCCTCTCTCTGTGTTGTGCTGTCCCAGCTGTCCCCTCTCTGTGTGTTGTGCTGTCCCAGCGGTCCCCTCTCTTTCTGCCTGTCCCTGCTGTCCCCTCTCTGTGTTGTGCTGTCCCCTCTCTGTCAGTCACAGCTGTCCCCCCTCTCTCTGCCTGTCCCAGCTGTGCCCTCTCTCTGTGTCTGTCCCAG
>VXBS01002634.1:261123-312548 GCA_013400255.1 Sitta europaea | reverse complement strand
GTCCCGGGGCGGAGCTCGGAGCCCCCGGGGAGGAGCTCGGAGCCGCGGGAGCGGGATCCCGCCCGGCACCCGCTCTGTGCAGCCGCAGCCCCCGCAGCCGCTCCGCCGCCAGCTCCGTACGCAGCAGACGCGCTCCTTGAACCGGCAGCAACCCGGCGAACACAGCAGCAACCTAAACACTTCTCAGCTATTATTGTTTCAGACAGGGAATTGTTTCAAAAATATTGTCCAGAGCTTTCCTTTTCCTCCCAAGGAAACAGAGATGATCCCATTGAGCTGCAAAAATAAGCGCGACTATTACATGCGGAGCCGCTTGTAATACCTTTGTTTGCTTCAGTGTTGTTCGTGGTCTGGAATATTAAACGCTTTATTTTTAAGTTAACTACCTCAGAGATATACCTTTATGGGGGAAAGAGGCTTCCAAAAGCTGTGCTGGCCACAGGGATTACAGCTCACATCCCACTTCCCTCCTAGAATTTCCAAACTTTCACAGGCTTTTGACATCTCAATTGCGATCCTGCACCTTGCCTTAAAAGGAGCAACCATCCCAACTCACAAAGTGTTTAAGCCTTCTTTGAGCTCTTAAACCCAGACCTGTATTTTTAAGCAGTTCTTCAGACAGTGTAACACAGCTCCAGACACCAGGCCAAGGCTCTGGGGCAGGGCTGGGGGGCATTAAGGTCCAGGCATACAAAAGACTTTACCACTGTGGAATTCCCAAGTACAGGGGAAAGGTGGAGGTAGCCTCGGGAACAGATGATCCCAAGCATTCACCTTTTTCTCCCATGCCAACAGCATAGATCTCTGTGCAGGATTAATTCCTTGCTCTTTAGTGGGGAGCAGGCTAAACAGACTTAGCATCTCACAGCCATTAATATTAAGGGTTCTTCTATTTAGCCAAGCAGAAGAACACAGGCTGAGACATTTTGACCTTTGTTTCATCTCTCCTTTTCCTAAATTCGAAAGTAGCAAGTCCCAAGGGAAAAAGACTCTCTGTCCTTCCCACTGCTCTTTTGGAGATTTTCCAGTTTTGTTCGAATAAATGTTTGGTAAGGTGACTGGAAGCCAGAGTTTTTTTCTATCCCTAAGGAATTCTAGCTGTCTCTCAGATATCTATCCTCATGTTTTGTTTCCACTCTCCCAGGAAAAGAGTTTCAACAGGAGGACTTCAGAGCCACAAATACAACATTGCTGTGCTCCAGAGTATCTTGAACAATAGTGCTCAGCTCCCTTTGTGCAATGTCAGACACTCAATGCTCCTCATGCAATTGGTACAGAGACCATTTCAGAAACCAGACTGAGCTGCTGAAAGCTCCCAGGGCAAAGCCTGTTGGGAATTTCATGTAGGAGAAAGCCTTAGGCAGGATTCACAAACTGGAACTGCTGCCAGGTTCCTCCCTCCTGCCCAGACTTCACTGGTCCTGCACACTGCCAGAAGTGCCCAGACTTCCTGCCCAAATGTAGACTTCTAAAGCCAAAAATGAGATCCCACAAACACACTTGTGCTATGAGGGCCTTAATCCCTCCAAAACCACGTTTCCATGGTGCTTGATTGTCACTTCTGTTCACTTCTAAAAGCCAGCCAGGGCCTGGCAAACCAGAATTAACCTTTCACATTTCCCTGGGACTGCTATCCTGAACTGGGACCCTTCACAGCTTTCCCAAGAGAGTAAGCCATACCACTACTCTAAGAAATATAAACTCAACCCCATTCCTCTTCATCAAGCAACCCAGAGGAGTCTTCTCCAGACAATCACCTGAGGAAGGGCAAGGTGACAGCCTGAAAGGATGAAGGACTAGCTCATCACAACAGCATTATTTTAACTCCTACAGCCCCATACAGTGAAATCAGTTCATGGAGTCTCTATCCAAGTGTTCCAGAGGGGACAGAACAAGGAAAGTTCTCTCAGCATCTGCCTGGTAGGATTTGCTGTGTGGCTTGCTGAAGGACACAGCAGCTCCTCACATGGGTTATCAGGCTGGAAAGGCACCTGGCTGTGTGCAAGCCCAGCCCAGGGAGGAGAGCACTCTCTCCTGTGCCCCAGGAATGTGCTGTGCTCTCTGAAGGACAGCTGGCAACACAGGCAGGCTGAATCAATGCTCCTGGCAGGAGCACCTTCCCTCCCATGTCTGGGGAGAGTAACTACAACGATTTTGTTATGCACTGAGGCAGCACCCACAGTTCTGTACTCGATTGCTCAGCAGCTGGTGAATTCCTGCACCTCTCCTGCACTGGCTGCCAGACCTGCTGCAGGGATCTGCCTGGTGCTCTGCTTGTTCCTGCCAGCCCCAGGTTAATGTATGTGCTAGTGAGGCAGCAGAAGCACACCTGGAGCTCAGCCTGGCTTTGCTCCCCTCAGCCACCCCACAGTGAGGTCTCTTGTCTCCAAGATCTCCAGAGCTCTGTGCAAAGAGTGAGCACTAGGGCACCGTCCCTCCTATGGCAGCACCTACCCTTAGAGCATCATGCCAGACAAGTCATTTTTAAAACTATTATATCTTAGCAGAGGATTTCAGACTTAGATATTAAAGCTGGCTCAGACACATAATTACACTAATACACTATATTGTGAAAGAATAGTAATAGAAATACTGATTACACATTTGAAAGATTAAGGCTTGAAACCATGCTACAGAATAAAGCTATGTTATAGCCTGACATATCCATTAGTAAGAGCCTCTACTATTTAATTATCTGATTTCAATAGCTCTGGGAGATTAAAGAGTAATATTGGACTCTTTTATATGAAATACAGGAATGGGCTCTGTCCAAGGCATTTGCTGGAATGTGAGTGACCTGACAACCAACAACACCCCACTGCCAAAGCCACCAATACAAGCACGAGAGGGAAAGGGAGCAGCTCCACAGCTGAGGGGCAAATCCATGGGAATTATTTCCCTGGAAATCCAACACAGGACAGGCAGGAGTGTAAAAGCAGCAGTTGTCACCATCTGTCACAAAATAAATGATTCAAGGTAGAAAGCAAACCCATCAAGTAATCAAGCAATAACTAATAAACCAGAACAAATAAAGACCATTTGCACACTGCATATACCAAATTTCAGCTGTGGTTTTTAAAGCAGCCCAGGCAATATTCCCCTCTGCCAGATACAATGAAGGCCTTGAGAAGAAATAGCAATTTTTCCAGTGGACATATACAAAGGTATTTAACATGAGACCACGTGAATTGAAGACTCAGCACAAAATCTTTAAATTCTCTTCATATAATCTAACCATTTGATGACTTCTGAATTCAGAAGCTGGTCTAAAATAATATGTTCTAAATCAGCCCAAATTAACCTACCAATTTAGTATTAGAGCTGGATATTGGGAGAAAGGTGCAGAAATAGTCAATGGACTGATGTGCCAAAATCCAGTCTCCTCTTAGATAAAACAGTGGAGGACACTGCCTCTGCTTTGACTTTTCAACAAAGCAGTATCTTTATTTATTTGTTTGTTTTCTGAATGAAAGTCTGTATGCCACAGGCTGTAGCAAGCATGATGGAAACCAGGGAAAGGGATGATCTATTTACTAATACAATTCAGCAGACCAGGACTCTGCTCAAACCTTAACCTGAAGGTGTCACAAAATCAGCTTTGGTGACCTGGTCAATGCTGCCAGGTCCAGCCTGGGAAGCCTTCCCAGAGATGGGATCTCTTCTCAACTATCTGAAGATCAACTCACAGGAGGAAAATGCTTCCTTGTCTTTGCTGCCAAACACAAACCTAGACCATTTAACTTGGTTTTAACTTTCTTTCCCCTCTTCTTGTTAATTAATTGCAAGAGTAAATATGATAAAGACAACCAAAGCCAGCACAGCCATTGAAGGGCTATTAACCAACACTAACACTGAGCAGGAGTAGCATTTCCTAACCACCTCTAAATATTCCTCAAGGGACAGAGGCAATGGGAATTTCTCACCATCTCAAGTACTTTTACAACCTCCATTGAAGACAAATCCCAAATCCCCTCAAGCTCCACAAAACCTTTTTACTCAGGGCAGTACCCCGGTGGTGCTGGAGGCAGGGAAGGTGTTCCTGCCCCTGGAGCTCAGCTCTCACCTGCAGGGGTGCAGAGGGGGGCCTGAGGCACAGCCTTGAACCACCTGGGGGGGACACAGAGCCCTGCTGCCCTGGAGCCACGGAAATGAAGGAAATCCAGGTGGAAGTGCAGGAAATCCAGGCGGAAGTGCAGGAAATCCAGGCGGAAGTGCAGGAAATCCAGGTGCCATCATGCTCCCTCCTGTCAGAGGCCAGGCACACCAGCCCCAGGCAGCTGCAGTGCACTCACCAACTTCATCTCAAAGCTCTGGAAAAGCTGATTTCTCCCTCAGCAAAACCAGAGCTGTCCAAGTGCTCTGCCTCACAGAATAACACATGTCCAGGAATGGTTCCCTATGCAAATTCACACACTGCAGATTACCTGGGGATGAGATCACTTTGTTCAGAGCTGTCAGCTGCAACATAATTTCTCTTTAACTTTCCTGCTGTCTGCTATAGAAATAATAATAATAATTTTAAAAAAGGGACATGGCACACTTTAAATGCTACTATATTGTATATAAAAAATCCAACCCTTAACCCAACCAACCCAACCCACACACCACTTGTTACTTTTAGAATATTCTAGAAGGAGAAGTCTTTTTAGACAGATAAACCCATAGGGTGAGGACAAGAGAATCAATGCCCTACACAGAACACCACCCTGGCTCCAGGTAAGTTCTTAACCTTTAAAATAAGCAAGAAAACCCCAAACCAACAAAAATCAAACACTCTCGACAAAGTAAAACCAACTTTAATTAAATTCCTACATCATCCAACATTTCTATGCAGAACAACTGTTTAGTCAAAAAGTAAATATATATGTTTAATTCTCTTTCAAATGTCCACACGAATCAAGAGCTACCAGTGCTCCTCAGAGAACAAGCAGTAGTCAAACCTCTCTTGCTGATGTTCAGGAACAGTTTGTTACATCTTTTTACCAGCAGTTCCCTATTGCACAAAACAGATTTGCTCTCCATTTAAGCACCTAAAAGCCTGGTACCTCACTAAATAAATTAAAACAAATCCAGTTTCTTCAGCAACCATCTTCAACATATATACCTTGGTAAAGCAACATTACTGCAAGCTTTTAATAAATACTGAGAGAAGATCAGTGACTGCATTGGTGTTCTGTGGAATGATCTTTCCCCACAAACTCTTGCTTCTCCAACCAGTTGGGGTTTTTGGTATGTTTGCTCTAAAAATCACTTCATGTAGAATATTTAATCCCTTACCTAGGTGAGTACATTTTGCAGGGAAGGACTGATCTGAGATAGGAATTTCAGTGTAAGGCTGGAAGGAGCCTCTTGCTGGAACCAAAGCAACCTGTGCCTCTCTGGGAGCTGAAGGCAAAGCCCCAGAGGCTGAGTTGGAGACTGTAACCAAGGAGGGATTCCCAGGCGCGCTTGGAATTGGCCTAACCTTCCTCATGCTGAAGGGCTTCTTTTGTGTGTTAAGTCAGAGGAAGAGAATTATGCAACCCTGAACATCTGGGTGCTGCCCCACATCTGTCAGAGGTCTCCCCTCCCTCCACACACCCACCCTTCTCTGGCAGAAGCACAGATGTGAAGCAGCTCCCTGCACTACAGCAATACCAAGGCTGCTATTTACAGTAGAATTAATGCATCTGTGCCTGGAGGGCAGAGGTCATATGAAAAATATACACAATAAGCTCAATTTTTAGCCAGATTAGGATATATATATATATATAAAAAAAATCTTTACTCTTCAAGTCCTAACTTTAAACAAAGAACAGTTCTGTCAGAGGTATTCAAACCTCCCGAGGATATGTTAGAGCACATTACCCTAACGTATAAAAACAAATATTTACACCTCCATAAAGTACCAAAGAATTTTTAAAAATGCCTAGTAGCTCTGAGCGTGCAAAGTCAGCAGGAACTGATTATCCAGGATGTTCACTAACTGTAGAGACAGTCTTGGAATCAAGCATTCAGAAGCAGAGTGCAAAAGACTCAGGGATTATTTCAGTCCATTTGTTTTCGCTGTCGTTTCCTCTCTCCTTTTGGATCAGTTCACAGAACCACAGAAGGTGCTGAGCTGGGAGGGACCTGTCAGGACCAGAGTCCAAGTGCTGGCCCTGTGTGGGGCTCCCCAAGAGCCACCCTGTGCCTGAGAGGGTGTCCCAGCACCTCCTGAAGAAGCTTGCTTGGTCTGGAGGACAGAAACCCTTTACAAACAAACACTTCTCAAGGTAACCTCCAGTTTAGTGCAAATGCCACAGTCTCCTAGGACCTGTAATCCTTCCTGACAGTGTGAGCCATCCAGTTCACTTTAGTAGTCCAACTTTCCCGCAGAGCTTCATCAAACTTTTGCTTGAACTGCTTCAGTGCTTCTTCCTCACTCTTCCCTAAGGCAAGGGAGTCCTAAGGCAACAGGGAAATAAGAACTGTTAGGAATTTTAAAAAGCACAGTTAAAGGATCCTTCCCCTTTCAACACAAGCCACAGTCTGTTTTGCTCTGCTTGGATACTTTTTTGCTTACTGTTCATTGAGCAACACATCCCAAACACATTGGATTAAATAATACATCTTCCCAAGTTTAAAGATTGAACTGAAAAAGAATGAAGCAAACCATTTTCACCTTTCCAGGCCCATGCTCGTGCATGAGCCAAGATGTAAAACACCCCTGAGATGACTCTATTTAAGATGTACAAATCCTGAACTCATCCTCTGAGCACTAGGCCTGACTACAGACCTTGTTCTATAGAGCTGAAAACAAAGCTTTGAATTTGAGGACTGTGTGGAAAACAATGGCAACGTATCGATCTTAGATGCAAAAAATCCCATCCTGGAGAAACGCTAAGTCTGCCGAGCTGTAGCTCTTACTTTACCTTGAGATACTGGATGTCCTTGACAGAGGTGAGCTCTGGCAGCCCTGCAGTCAGCATCAGTGCAAAGAGGGTGATAAAGAGGTTGCCGTGCTTGCGCAGGATCAGGTAGGCTTCCTCACAGTACTGCCGGAACCTGGCGGGAGCAGCACAGCCACAGTCACACACTGCAAAGGCTGCAGCCAGCACCTGCTGGCTGCCCTGGCAAACACAGCCCTGGCACAGAGCACAGAGGGGCTGCAGGACCCCCGGTTCATCCTCACAAACACCCCCCTGTGTCGTTGTGGGTGATGAAAAAACGACACGAGACCTCGTTTATAAGGACTTCAGCTGACTCCTATTTTATTCAAAGACTGATCCCCTTTTATATAGCTTCATGAGCAGGTTATCTCATGGGTCAGAAGAGTGCCAGAACTCTTCATCCCATTGGCCCAAAACTGAAAGACACAGAGAAAGACCTTCTCGCAGACAGGAATTTAAAACATCACTCTTGCTACAATAACACTGGCAATGTTTATGCCAAGCTTGTGAGAACAAGGTCTTCTTGAACTAAAACATCATGAAGAAACTGAGTCTAGAAACTCAGAAACTTCAGGCCCAGGAGCCTCAGACCACACCCCTGTTCCCCAGCAGGCCCTCAGTACTAAATACCAGCAGCTGTTCTTCAGCAAGAACACAAATGCCAGAGCTCCTGCTCCCACCCCCCCACCCCCGAGGATTTGTCAGGTGAAATGCCCTGCTGACCGTAAGGGTGGGCTGCAGTGGGAAAGCCAAAGCTCTGTTGCAGCCCCTCTAGTCTCTGTCCTCCCCAGTTCCTCCCGTGGTCAAAAGTGGAGCAGCTGCCAGGGCTGGGGGATCACGAGCACGCTGCTCCTCAGGGCTGAGCATCCAAGCAAGGGGCAGCACAAAGAGCAAGCCCTGGTGCACAGGAGGGGCAGGGGGAGCCTGCTCCTAAGGGCTGTACCTGAACAACACTCTGGCAGCCCTGCCTGCAGCCCAGAGCTGCTGCAGGCAGAGCTGAGCCCAGCAGAACCTGCCACCTCCTGCTGGGGGAGATCAAACTCAGCTGCAGGGCTGCAGCTTCTGGCTCTGAAGTCATCTGTGACATTCCAGCTCGGGGAGAGCAGTAGACAGTCCTGTAAATGCATGCTGGCACACTTCCACACAAATGCAAACGAGCCAACCAACCCCAGGTAAGGTTCTGGTATGCTGGAAATTATCATCTCAATTACAAACAGATCAAAGCAACACTCACCGGCCAAATTTTTCTGTGTTCCCTGTTTTTCCTTGTTGAATGACATGAATGAAATCATAGGTGAGTATGAAAGGTACCCGTTCCCTTTTAATTCCAAACTTGGACTTAAAGTTTCCAAGAATATGCCCAAAATCTATGTGAAAGAGCTAAAAAGGGGGAAAAAAAGTTAAAAAATTTAGTTAAAAAATAAAGTTTAAAAAAATTAATTTCTCCAGTGAAGTATGTTCCTTTTCTTATACCTCTACAGGATGCTCATATCAAGAACAGTTAAGTGCTAATGTGACTCTCCAAAACCTGTGGTTTGCACCCTTTGGGAGTATTTGGTACCAACACTTCAAGATTTAAAGTCAGTAATAACATCCAACCACTTATGAGTGACCACAGCAAGAAAATATTCTCTCAGGTTTAACCTGTTGCTGCCATGAAACATCTTGGTGGCAGAATCAGATAAAAATGAGCCCAATGATGAGCCCATGAGGCTCAACAGCATCACATCCAAGGCCTCCCCACACAAGGACAGAGGCCAAGGTAGCAGAGCTGAGTTAATCTGAAGGAGCCTGTGGCAGCTCCCCAGGTTAGAATCGAGGAGAAGGGCACTCCAGCTCTCTTCCAGGAGCTACAAACCTAAAAGAATACTGCAACTGTCTGTAAAACTCTCAGTTTTATAACCCTTGGTGGTTTTCTAGGCAGAAGAATTTCAATTAACTCAGACAAGTTCCATTACAGAGTAACAATAAAGAAAGCACCTGTCTAGGAGCTCCCCCAGTCCTGAGTGCACAGCACTGTGCTGGTGCTGGGTTCACAGTGAGCTTTTCTGCAGGGCTGAGCTGCACAGACTCCCTGCAGGGAACCCTCACTGCTCCAAAATGCAACTCATGGATTTTTAAGGGTGGTCTTTTGTAAGGTACCCAAGACCACTTTTATTCAATGAATCTGAACCATTGAGAGGCCTCTTGGATGTTCTGTAAAAGCTCTCCAGAACAGCAGAATTGCTGCTGGGCAAGGCTTTGCTCTGTCCCTCCCCCATCCTGTCCTGGAAGCTCTCTCCAACCCTCAGACATCAGTTCTAACCATGTGTGGCTTTCCTTTCACCAAGGCACTAAAGAAATCACAAGTTCTCCTTGCACACGCAAGGCATTCTGCATGCAGAAGGGATTTTTTTACCTGCCCATTTTTCCTGACCATGATGTTGTCACTGTGTCTGTCACCAATTCCCAGCACATATGTAGCTACACAGTAGCCAGCACAAGAGAGAGTAAATTCCTCAATGGCTCGATCCAAGTCCTCTCTGCAAGCACAGAGAAAATTGTATTACTGCACACTGTTGGAATTCATGCCATGCCTTGACCTCAAAAAGGATTTTTGCTTGTTTAAACCACAAGTCAGTTAGGTTGCTGTAAAACCAGAATTACTTGAGAAAAAAATTCTGTCAAGGTAGCTGTGGACAACAAGCAATATGGAAGGCAACATCAAGGCCTGAGATCCATGTAGTTTTCTTGGGTTTGTTCGTGCTGCCAAATTTAATATATCTTACTCAAAAGCACACAGACAAAATGCTGCAAACACCAGGCCCAAGGGTACCATGAACCTCAGGCAGAATTTGACACACTGGAAAAAACAATTAGCAAGAAACCACACCTTCCTCAACACTGAAAGAGAAACTTCAGAGGAATTTTGTAGCTAATACTCTGGCTGAGAGAAAAAGAGCAGAAATTACCCCAAATTGTATTCCTTCAGCCAGTTCAAGAGAGCATCCTTGTTGAAGGCAGCAGCTGCAGCAACGTTGCTGCTGTTCAACTGAATGTCAGCAATGGTTTCTGAGCTAGAAACAGCCTCAATGAGGCCAGAGTGATCTCCAGTTGCTAAGCAGCCATAGGGCAATATCCTGCAAGGAAACACAGAATCTTGTGAGAACCTAAAACAGCAGAAAGCTTCTTTAGTGTGCTCAGTTTTTGGAGATGGCTGAATATTCATGTGAACAGTAAACTCTCCAAGGTGAACATACAGGAATTGCTTGGAAGGGTCAAAGGTCAGCAATACATTTAAAACATTCATTTTTCCTAGTATGTACGTAGATACAAAAAGGAGAGACATTTTAAAAAGCCTATTTTTACCTTTTTATGGGAAACTTGTAACTTCCCAGGACGAGCCCCAGAGGGAGCCCTGGGCCTGCATTTGTGAATTCCTGCCCGGACAGACCCTGGCCCACTCCAGTTCACTCCCCATAAATTACTGCTGGAAACGCAAAAGGGGATCTTACCCTCTTCCACCTTCTTCCTGCTTCAAGGGAAGATGCTAGAAATCCTTCTAAATACTAACAGAAGGAATGTTTTCCAGCTCTTACTAAACTAAGGCATAGAAACCCACTGGAAAATGGGAATACATCTCTTAACTGGTTTGGTATCTCAGAACACACCTGTGCACTCACTCACTGTGACCAGTGAAAATACCTCTTACCACATCACTGCAATACAATGAGACACAGCTAAAGACAGAATTCAAGGAGAGATGTGTACAAATAGGTATTTTTTTCCCTCCAGATGCTCAAAAAGCCAAACAGAATGGCAACACCCCATGAGATGGGAGCTCAGCATGGGCAATGGAAAATCACAGCAGACTTTTCAAAGGCAGTGCATCACAAATTGAGGTGTCTGCTTCCTGTGCCAGGCAGCTCAGGCCAAGAATATTATCTCAGTTGTGGTCACAGTCCAGGGGTAAGGGAATGGATACCAATAAAAATCTACACTGCAGCACACAGGGTATAGACCAGCACTCACTGACTTACTGTGTGCCTTCAGACATGCATACACATAGATAGATAGATAGATAGATAGATAGATAGACAGATAGATAGATACTGCTGGTGAAGCTGCCATTAGTATTTATATAAAAAAATACATATTTATATATACATATTAAGTTTAATACAAGATAGTAAGTTTAATATAAGATATTAAGTTTAATTGCTATAAAGCATAACCACATCTCTTCACTGACACAGCCTGTGATTCCAAGCCATGGAAGAAAAATAAATAAAATTCCTTACAAATATAAACACAACTTTTTTGCTTTATAGCTATCACAGAACTGAGCAGTTTCTCCACCAAAGGGATAACACGACTGATGTGGTGCAAGTAGTGATGCCTTGTGGTGGCTCCCTAGAACAGAGGCTAGACAATATTAAAATAAAGTGGGTATTTATTGAAGGCCTTCAATAGCTCCACCCTGGGCAGTCAGAAGCCTCCCAGAGGTTACACCCAAGGTGGATGATGGTCAGGAGTTTTTCAGACAATTATAAGTCTGGTCCATTTACATATCAGGGATTAATCCTCCAATTACAGCTGCAGGTAATGAAGTCATTTACCCCCAGTTTGCTCCCCCATAATTCACTGTTGTTTCTATTTTTGGGGGGCCTGAGGCTGTAGGGTGTCCTTGAGTTCCAGGCCCAGAGGAATTGTTTTGCCTGGCCAAAGTGTGAAGACAGTAGTAAACACTTTCTGTGAAGTTTAGAGTCATGCACTAATGCAGCACAGGATTTGAAAAATATAAAAGCTAAAATCCTAAGGCATCAGAAGCAGTAATGATCTAGGCTGGGATTCTTCCCTCCTGGCAGCATAGTGCACTGAAAACCAGATTCAACAGGGTGTTTCAAGAGCACTCCACTCCAAAACAGCAGCAGCATGGAACGTTCTTCCCGTTTCTATTCTGAGCCCTGCCCAGCCCTGCCCCAGCCCCAGAGGCTCTCCAGGAGCAGGAGGGTGGCTGGGGCTGCCCCTGGGCACGGGGAAGCTCTGCCCACCCTTATCAGCCCAGCCCAACTGGAGGCAGAGCTGGCCAGGTCAGAGGGCAGGCTGGCCCCTGGCCATGGCGTGGGGCCAGCAGCTTCCCCTTCAAAAGCCAGCACTGATGAAAGCCTGCAGCCCCTGGAGGGCTGTGGGCCACAACTGCAGGAAAAAACATCCTTGTCAGAGAGACAGCTTGACAGGAGTCAAGTTAGGGACAAATCCTCTGGGCCCTTTCCATCTCATCCTGGTCTTTCTGACTTCAGCATCTGTCGGCAGGATATGCTCCCTGCTTTTTAAAGCCAGCAAAAGCCATGGGCAGATCAATACTGAAATACTGGGTAGGACAGAAAATTCTCTTCACTCATTTAAAACTGTTCTTTATTTCAAGTGTTTAATTGACCAAAGCGTTGCCCTTCCAAACATACATGAAATCCTGGTGATTTATCAACAAGTTCTCTGCAACTTCAGGTCCAATAGTTTAAAAATTATGACGTGTTTAAGAGTTGTAACAAACACATCTTTCAGTTATGTGTGTGAACTCTGATTTCACTCATACACAGCAATGGAACCTCAAATCTCACACACATAAGAGATGAAAATGAAAACCTACTATGGACAGGCACTGAGACATAAAAGTGTTTTGGAGAAAGTCCTGCATCTGGTCAAAAAGTAGCCATGTATTGAATACTTCCTTGACAATTTACCACAGAAAAGGTGGTGAGGCACAGATCAAACTCCTCAAATTCATGATTTTCTGTCACTGTTACTTGACTGGTTTCTCCACTAACACAACTTTGATGCTGTAACAGAGGCAAAGCAGCCCAAACACTTTCTGACACAAGGATTTTCCTGCGAGGTGCAGCACCAGACCCCACAGCATCCCTGGGAAGACAGATGTTGTGCTCCTCTGCTGTGACCTGTATTTGGAATCTGCCAGCTATTTCCTGCTCAGTGTTCAGCTACAAGTTTGTCTTAGAAATTAAGGTGTGGGGATTAACTAAAAAATATCCTTTTTGCTTTGTCCATTACTCTCTGCTGCTTGGATGATGTTTGGGGTGAACTGACCCAAAGCAGGCTCCTGTAAGTGTCAGTGTTTGTCTGGGTGCTGCCCCTGGTTTGGGAAGGAGATCCATCCTACACCCCAGGCTCTCCTCAGCTGTGCCCAAGCAGGGAGAGCCCAGGATGAGGGACCTACAGGTGCCTTCCTCCTGCACACAACTGTCCCCCCTGGTGCAGCCCCTGCCCTGTTTGTCACCCATGAGACAAATTAGTTGGCAGTTAAACAAACAAGTAAATGTTTCTCCTCCTTCAGCTCCCAAAATCAATACATATTTGGTGTTCCTCTCTAGAGCTGAGAAATCCCACTGGGAATATCGTGCTTGCTTTGGACACAGACTGAGCTAAGGTTTCATTTTCAATCCCTGCTAAAGAACTGGGTGTGGATTGCAGTGTAATTAGAAGGGAACTGATCCTGTCCCCAGCTCAGTGGGGCACTGGCTGCCATTTGATCCATGCCTCATGGAAGCTGGACAATCTGCTTGTGGCAAAACAGACTGATGGGGAGAGGCAGCAGCAAGAGCTGCAGTGACACTGCTGGCACCAGTGAGAAGCCCTGCTTTGACCTGGATGGAATTACCAGACTTCACACACCGGAAAAAAGTTGCAAAGTGCAAAATCCATTGTGCATCCATGAGTGGAAACGACCTCAGGGAAATTAAGGATGACACAGGGCAAGAAGCAAAGACTGCACTCCTTGGTATGGGCACGTGGCACTATGTTTGTCAGGAGAGCAGCTCTTTGACATTACTTTTTCAGCTGAGACCATGCCTCTCACCCAAGCACAAAGTAACCACTGAGTCCTGACTCATGAACTCCTCTCCAGCACTTCTGGCTCACAGATTCTGGAGCTGTCTCTTCCTGAGAGAGATGCAGGCTTTGAACATGGAGATGCCAAAGCCTCACCCTCGTGGCTGTGCCCTCATGCTCTGGGTGTTCTGAGGGCTGTTTTGTCCAATTCTGTTCCCAAGGAAGATCATTTCAGAGCCTTCTCTTGCCAAGTGCCTGATTAATCTCTCTGACAGACACTGAACTGTAACCCTGCCTCAATCCCAGGATTTTATTTCATAATGGTAACTGTGACAGGATGAATGGAAGGAAGATGCTCCCAGTTAAGCAAACAAATTGAGGAGGCCAAATATAGAACTTGAATTCTCACTAGGAACTTCCCCTTTCTACTTTTTTTTCTTCGCAGAGTTTTAAGAAAAATCTTGGACATCAGAGCTACTTTTTAGTTTTCCTTTGTTCCATTAAAAAAAAAAAAAAGCCTTAGTCAGGAAAAGCATATTTGATGACTCTAATCACTATTCCTGTTTGGTAGGCATGGTGTGTGGCCCAGGCTGGAACCACAAACAGCTTCTGGGAAGGCAGCTACTGAGGAATGCCTCATCTGGGATTCCACAGCTGCCAGAGGCTGTCCTTGCCCCCAAATGCTGGATCAGCCTCCTCACAGTCAATTTATAATGACATAAATGACCTAAGGTTTCCTCAAGTCAGTGTTCAACTTCACACACCCTTCATAACATCACAAATGTACCTTCCCAGAAAGAATTTGTAATTCACATTCCCACCTTTCCTTAAGCATTCTAAGCAACAAGTTGATAATTTTACTTACCTGTGCTGATGTTATGTGCCTTAAGCAGTTCCCACTACTATACATAAACCATAAAAATTTTGAAAAGAGCTCCAAGAATCTAAATGAAGTATTTCAGGCAATATTTAAACATAAGTACTTCTAGACTGGTAAACACTTAAACAGAGGATTACAGCTCTTGCACAGGTATACAAAATTTAATTTATGGCTAAAAATGGTTTCTAATAATGTTACACCCAGTACCTTCTTTAGGACTACTCTACTAAAGTGCAACCAGAATTTGTGATTTGTATTACCCAAAACTGGCTCATAAACTCAGGTGGAAAAGTTTCTCATGTACTAGAGGGCTGTGTGATAACACTGAGCAATGACTGACACTGCTGCTCTTAGGAATACTCCAGTATTCCTTCAAACAAATCATGTTTACCTTATCAAGCGTGTGAAAGTAAGGGAGCTGCTTTGCAAGAGACTTTGGAAGATACACAGACATTTCTGATACTTCAGAAAAATGCTTTCTGGCATCTGAAGAGTGTTTCACCAACAAGAGGAGGCGGCTTCAGGGTTGCAGATGTTGCCAGTGGCTGTAAGTGCTGGTGTGAGCAGCAAGGAGAGCTCTGCTCACAGCAGCAAGGGGAGGAGGAAACGCCTCCCACCGCTGCTCCCCTTGGCCCTGACACTGAAACCTCCAGGCACCCCGACAGATGTGCAGCAAGGGGACAGTGGGGATGGTGCCAAAAGCAGGAAAGCTTTATTTCTAAAAGCAGACCTGCATGCAGACAAAGCAGCCCTTGGGAGAGCCTTACCGGAGGTCCAGGCCAGCCTCCTTCCACAGAACGTCCATGAGGCGCAGGATCTGGAGAGTCAGCATGTCCTGCCGGAGATCTGCAAGCCAAGGGGACACGACAGCACTGCCCCCACTGCTCACAACTGCCTGTGGCAGCCCAGGGCACCCCTCTGAGTGCCCTGGAGGAGCAGAGACCCTGGCAGGGGGCTCAGAGACCCTGGCACCGAGTCAGAAACACCTGGGCATTTGATTTGGGCCCGTGGAAAACATTACCAACCTTGTATGGAGAATTACAAAGCACTAGAGTGTGAGTAGAGTGATAGCTAACTTGTCACAGGGTGAAAATGTAGAATTTTGGGGTTTTTAGAATGGGGGTTTAAGGGGCAAAGATGGACCAATCTGGCCATGCCCCTGCCCTTCATCTTTTGCCCTCCATCTTCTGCTGTGCTGGTGGCACTTTTGATTGGTTTAGAGTAGAGGCACACTGTCCAACACAGCTGATGGGTATTGGAGAATTATTGTAAATAAAGTACATGTAGCTTTTAGTATAAAAGATAACACTGCCCAAAGGGTGTCAGTCTGCTCCATCCTGACCTGCAAGACAGATCTTAGCAGGCCAGAGCCAGAATGTTCTAGATAACAGAAATTAAACAACCTTGAAAACCAGAACAGAGAGATCTTGGGCTGTTCTTCTGTCGCTGGGCTGGGAAAACAGAGACTTTGACAATCTCAGGTCCATCACAACAACAAAAATCCCCTCAACTGCCCCAAGTTTCCAGGGCCTTCAGAAAAAGGGATCCAAAAATACTCACCCAGCCTAAGGGTTACAGTGGTATCAATTATAATTACCTTGTCCTGACTGGCAGTGCTTTGAAACTCAGTCAGAAGATGCTCAATTTGTTTACTGATGTCAGAGCAATCCATGTTTACACTATGGCAATACTGAATAGTACAGCTCAAGTGCAAACCAATGAAGTAGGAAAAGGGAAAAAGGAGAGTTTCTGGCATTGCTTACCATCACCATTTTTGAAGATGATCCCTACAAGGTCTCCTCCAAACATCTTGTTGTTGTACACTA
Organism: Sitta europaea; assembly: GCA_013400255.1. NCBI lineage: Eukaryota > Metazoa > Chordata > Aves > Passeriformes > Sittidae > Sitta > Sitta europaea. The sequence goes on along the minus strand of VXBS01002634.1, from coordinate 296,106 downwards.
TCCAGAGAGGCTTCATTTTAGAATCCATATAGCGACACTTCTCAACACTAGAAGAAAGCATGACAGAAGTTTTAGTCAAATAGGAATAATTCACCTGAAAACACCTAAACATGGCTCAGAACATAAGAGAACACATAGACTTCCAGTCTGGAAGTACTGAAATGTTCTCTCTGCTTTCATTCTGCTGCTATGCCACCAGCACTCACCAAACTCTGAACACCTCATTACATGTGGGATGTATTTGATACTGACTGGTGAATGTATCTCTACTCCTTAAATCAAGCACTCTCATTTTCAGAGAAAATTGTTTTCTTTATATCCTTTCCCATCAATTTCTAGACTTTATATTTAAGTTCTGTGAAAAGTTTCAGTGGCCTTTGTGCTTATTGTTAAAAACAGAAGCCAGGAATGCTGTTAAATTCACTTCCAGGCCTACATTTAAATACATTTAGCCATGACAATGCATTGAGTAAGAGAGTATTAAGTTCCAGGGTGGATCACAAAAATGTCACTGATCTCTTAACCCCAGAAGTTGCCCAGCAGAGCTCCTGTCACTGCAGCAGAAGCTCCCTGTGGCAGCACATGCTGAACAATGCAGCCAGAGGAAGTGCAGACACCAACGTGCTCCTGCTCTGCTGTTTGCATGCAAAGCTACAGTGAAATTGTGCCCAGTCTTTACTTACTGCAGTTCTGAGAGTAGAACAGAAGGATTCAGAGGAGACTGGAGGTCAGAAAGTGCTTCCCTGTAAGCATTTTGTTTCAAGCATGTATGCATTGCATCTTTGCCTTTTGCTTTGCTTTGCTTCATGGCATTCAGCTTAATTAGACTATTTAAAGTCTTCATTTTATTGAGGGCTTCCACCTGAAAAAGATATTTTATCATTAAGAGTTCTTGTTCTGATTTGAGATGTAATATAATTGAAATCCCATTTCTCAACAAAACCAAGCATTAAATAATTCTACAACTTTTTAAAAATGGAAATAATGGACGGAAATTAAGCCACTCACGTTTCAGAAATATCATTTTCATAATTAACAGAGACGCTGATGAGTTGAAAGCTCCTAAGCTTTGAGTCACTTTTTAAAGAATGACTTAACATTTAAAAAAAAAAGAATAAGGCATTTTAATGTATGACATATTAACACAAATTCCTTCTTCAAAGTACAGTTTTTAGTTCCCTACTTCAACAAAGCACATAACAGAGGTGCCCCCAGGCATATTGAAGTAACAGAAATACTGATTATTTCATACTCTAGCAAACTGAGACCTCACTGAGATGAGCTGTGGATGCAGATATTTCATTGCTCACGTTAAGTTGCATCCAACAAGGCCCAGGCACGTGACCAACTGCAGACAATTTTCACAGAGCAAAACCTTAAATGTTTGTGATTAAAATCCTGCTGAAGTCAGGCAGAACACAAAAGCTTTAATTGGCTGAGGTGTTCAAAACCATAGCATCTCAACTAAGCAAAATTTTACCTTAGAAATGTGTAGAGAGTCCAGGCAACTATTTGCAATAATACAGGTGGGTTCAACTCCTCTTCCCCTTTCTGTTTTGCAAAGATTTTTACTGCTCCAAAATCTCTAAGGAAACTGGAGGCATAAATGTCTAACATTGACAGAGCAAAGCCCTTTGACAAACCTGGACAGCACGCGCAGCAAACACAACCTCTACATCTAAGCAACTTTTTGACCAAGCAGTTCTTCTAACAAGCAGCTGTTTTTGCACCAGGAGGTGCTGAGCAACACAGAGATTCTCCAGCAAATAGCAGCAAGGTAACAATTATGAAAGCCCTTTTCTATACAAGGAAGCCTCAGCCTGACTTACAAGGTGCTGAGTCAAAACTCACCCCTCCCACAGCCTGAACCCTGCCAGGCAGGATGCTGTGGAAATTGTATGGAGTTTGATTATAAAACTGGGCAGTGGAGAGCTGCCAGGTCAGCCATCTGTCAAAACCAAAAGTGCTCTGCTTTTCCACTATTCTAGGAGCTGTACAAACATCAGTGACAAGGGAACAAAATGGAACCTGTGTTGTACAAACAGGAACTTTTTGAAGTATTTCTACTTTGAATTTCTTCCGTGTTTGCACAGTTGGGAATTTTTTTGCCCCTTCTTTGATTGTACTGACATTTGCTTCCTGTAAAGTGCACAAAAACTTCACTGACCTTATGTCTATTGCTTAAAGCTTTTCACCACCTATTTTTTTCATGATTTTGACAATGCTAACAAGCACACATGCAAGAGATGGTCTTTTCCATGTCCTGTGAGCTGCAGCAATAAGGAGCACAACAGAACAATCCTGTTCCACATACTCCCAAAGCAGTCTCAATGCAAACACCATCAGTTACTCATCCACTGAATCTGAATCTCTGTGGCCTCATATAGCAAATACTTTAACTCCAAAGAGAGACCATTTTTCAAATATCTTTAAGATCACAATCTAAATTAACTCACTAAAACTGCATTAGAGACTTCAAACATGATTTGTGAGTGTTTCTTAATGATCTGCTGATACAAATATCAGTGCTTTCAAAAGCAAACCTCTTGTGCTTGTTAGGGTATTTCAAAGCAAGCATATTTCTCCTTTGTGCTCCGTGTGTGTGTGTGTAAATGACAGACCTATATTAACACTAAAATGAGTATTTGGGTGATTTGCAGCTCTTTTTAACAAAAGCCAAAGCTGCAGGAAATAGTCCTGCAGTAATCTGGGTAAAATTTAGAACAAGCTACCCTTACAGGGAGAAAAACTCGAAATGCACAGAAGCCCTTCTTCAGTTCATCCAGGGAGTCTCTGTTGTGTCCAGAACACACAGACAATGCTGCAGGTGTCTCTCAGGTCTCAGAGCACTGTAAAACCAGTTCCCTGAGGCCCCAGTGCCCTGGCTACCTCTGTGCCATGGAGGCTGCCCCATCACTCAGCCCGTTCCACTAATTCCCCGTGCCACCCACACCTCCCTCTCCTCCCCACTGCCCAAGTCTGTCAAGGCAGCCAATCCCCTCCCAAGAGCAGTGGGTTAAGGATGGGAGCTCCAGGCTTGGATAGGACAGGATGGCAGGAAAGGGAAGTCCCTACCTGTTTAGCCAGCACCTTCATATGAGCCACGCTGCCCCTGCAATAAGCCTCCAGTATCAACCCGAACTGCACCGACACGGCGGGGATGTGAACCTCTGACCTGCAGGGGGAAAGCTGCTCATCAGGGCACAGCACTCACACAGCTGCCCTGTGCCAGTCACTCAGAACCCCAAACAAACACAAAGAAGCCCAGACAAACATTAAAACACCTCGTGGTCACCTCAAGCATTGAAGCACCTCGCAGTCCCGCAGCTGAACCCAAAAGCAGACAGAGTTCTTAGGAGATGCTTGAAGCCCTCTGGGCATGGTGGGGACAGGCCAGTGTGGCTGCAGGGTCCTGTCTCAATGCCCAGCACTGCTCTGGGGCAGCAGTGTCCATGCCAAGGGGTGGTGGCTGAATAGCTGCTTCAGGATCCCCTTTAATTCAGAGCAGCACTGAGGGGTCACTGAAGGGCAGACTTTAAACCACACATTGTTCTCCAAACTTTGTAAGGGAAAAGCCCAATTTGCCTGGAGGAGAACACTTAGAAACAAACCACTGAACTTTGTATCAGTGCCAATTCTCCTCCAAAACATTCTCGTGTAACACTTGCTCTTTTTACCTAGAAATATTAAAATTAATGTGTTCTAAAAATAGAATCAACCTACCCAAACTATTCCAGTCCATTCTGCAAGGCTTCTGCCATTCATGAAACTGCTCATCAAAAATAGCAAGAATGCACAGAACAGCTTTTATTTTCTGTTAGGCTTGCAACAATAATAATTTTTCCCAACTATGAGGTGCAAATATTGTGCTTTTACTGCACCCACAGCCAAAACAAGCACATGGGGTATTTACAAACCTGACTTATCAGGTACTCAGAGCTGAATGCAGTTTGTAATACTTTCATCCAAGGGTAGATTACAGACCACTCTAATTTATTTTTAATGAGAGGTCTGATCTACAGATGTCAAAGACAAAGAAACAGAGTTGTGGGGCACTATGGTTATGGCTCATTTAGAAAAATCCTCAAGAAATCCTTTGATTTCTTGATCTTTCTATTTGAAAATATAGATTGATCTTGACTTTCTATTTGAAAGTCCAGTGAGGCTCAATAGTTTCAGAAAGATGAAAGGAAAATCTCCTACCTCAGATGCCAGAACAACATCTGTCCTATTCTCCTATTGCCCAGTGCTCTTTCCAGAAGAAACCTGGAGAGAGCACAGTCCAGAAAAGGCTCATACTTCAGGACTTGCACAAGTTGGAGAAGATACTGAGAGAGCTCTTCATCACTAGAATGAGGTACAGAAAAGCAGTTAGTAAGAGAGTAGCTAGATCAGTGACATTCCAGAAATTCAGGTGCATATGACAAACCCAACAGTGACAGGACTTGGTTCAATACCAGAGTGTCTCCCAATTTTTCCATCACACAGAGAAGGACAACACACAACTCAGTGCAACTTCCAGATGGAAATAATTCCAGATGCATTCTTAGGACAGCCCAGCAGCCAAATTCCTTGTTTACATTTGAAAGAAGTCAAAATAATTTACTTTTTTAACCCCAAAAGTCTATCCTTGACCAGTAAAAATTAATCACTGAACTATTCAGCACAGAGAATTCAGAATTCAAGGACAGGAAATGTGCAGTAATGATAATGTTACACAAGTCCTGCCCTAGGTCACAACAGAGAGCAAATGAAATACAATAAGGGAAGAACTGCAGAGAAGGAAGGCTCCTGTGAATCAGAACCAAATCAGTAATTCTCTCATTATTTATTGCATGCTGCAGCTCACATTCCTGCTGAATGGCACATCCAGAGTGGAGGTGGCTGGGTGCCAGGTGTCACGGTATTTGACTCCAGGAACATTCCTGCCTTTGTTACTGCAACATTTCTCTCAGAGTTTCTCCTAAGAGAGGGATGAACACCCAGTCCTCTCTGGGACAGAGGTGCACTGGTGCTCTCCTTGCAGCACCAAACCCCCATTTCCTACAAGGGCTCAGAAGGAGGTGGTTTCATGCAGCTCCAGTGAGCCCCCCCAGCAATCAGACAGCTTCTTTGGCCACCCATGCCTGGCAGGCAGGGTGCTCAGCTCTCTCCTCCCGGGGTTGTTGCACCCTGTGAGCAACCAGGAGGAAGTTTGGCCCCCCAGAAACCCCCACCTACCTCATCTGCCTCAAACACCCCACTGCATATTCCCTGACGTACTGGTCGGGGTAATTAAAGTCCAGCAGCTCCAGAGCCTCCCTGGGCAGCAGCTTGGGCCAGATCTGCAGCAGGGCCTGGAGCTGTTCAAAGAGAGGGGACAGGTGAGGGCACAGCAGGGGCTCACTGCCCACAAAGGCTCTCAGATGAACAGAAAATTAATCAGCTGCTTGGGGAGGGCGTGGGGCACAAAGGAGAGACATCATTGGGGTAAGTGAGCCCACTTTGGATTTTTTCACTCCTCAATATGATGCAGAGTGTTTTTAGTCTGAAAAAACTGTTTCTTCACATGCAGACACAATGCAGAGTAAACAAAAGTTAGGTTATGCCAGGTATCTATGGTTTAAAAACAGATATTCAATAAAAATAGGATGTTTTGTAAGTGCTCTCATAAATACACAACCATTTTGGAAACAGAGAAAGTTAAGGATGAAAAAAAAAAAGTTTTTGTTGAGAGAGAGCTTTCTTTAACAAAAATATTTGTCTGCTTCAACTGATGGAGCCTTTTTGCATATTCACTGTGAATAGTAATGAGTTTAAATTACAAAAAAAAAAACCCAACAAAAAGTCAGGTTAGATACTAAAACAAATAAAGCATGCTAGACTGAAGACAATAATGTGCTAGGAAAAAGAATTACAGAACACAGTGATGCATACCTTTGGACTACCAAAAAGAACAACATTTAGAGGTCTCACAAAATAAACTGATTTTATTGCATTTTATGAAGCTTACAGCTACCTGCTGAGAGCAATATGTGTAGAGTATCACTGAAACAGTGCATTATAAATACAAATAAACACTTTAATGCACATTAATATAAATGCATATCAGTATAAATGCAGTGCACCAACAGCACAAGATGTTTCTTTCTGTAGGAACAAGCCATGACAATAAAACCCTTCCCTACAAATGACATAACACAGGTTACTTCATATTTCAATAGCAACATATACAATCTGAATAATTAAGAAGACTTTGTTTTTCTCCTGATTTCATAACAACTTTACAGCAGTGAAAAACCTTGATTTCTACAGCTCAACTCCTGCTTCCAGCACCAGTGGGACAAACAGGAGCTCACATTCTCAGCCCACATTTGACAGGCATGTTCACAGCACCTTTTATACACCTTGGGGGCAGATCCTGAATTGAATCATGGTGTTTGTGAAATCCAGAGGCAAGAAATGGGCACAAACCACAGAGAAAGGGCAGTGCTGGAGCTCCACAGCTAAACTGCTGCCATGGGCAAACACAGGCAGGGCTCACAATGCTGTGAAACACTAAAGGTGTTTCACACAGAGATGTCCCCTTCCCACAGCAAAACACACTCAAAAACACACTCAAAAATCTCCTGTGCCAGCAAGGGTCAGCAGTGCCAGTCCTGATGGCAAGGGCTGCAGCCACCAGCATTTCCATAGCAGAAACTCTGTGAGTGAAACTCTGCAGGAAATACCAACCCTGATCACATTTTTAATACACAGGCACTGAAAATGCAAACTGGGGAGTCACAGACTCCAAAACAAAACTACCAGAAGTTCTACACAACCTGCTGGAAATCAGGTGCAGAACCAGCAGAATGTAGAGACATTTTGTTGATACTGAATGATTGAAATGGAGAACCTGAACTGGTTTGAGAAGGGGAGCTCAAGGGGCCCCAGACACCTCACACAGTGGGCAGAGAGCCACAGCATGTACATTTATTGGGAAGATGATTGGAAAATCCAGAGCTCCTCCCTTTGCTGAAGTCATTGCACAGGTGCTTGCAATGAGAATGAACAATGCATGTTTCAGGGAAAACTCCAATTTGGCCTTGGTGCACCAATATTTTCTTGTATAAAGAAATAACCACAATTTCTTCCCCAACAAGGCTGTATGAGGCAATACCATTAAGCACAGGCCAGTATTTTTATTCCAGATATTTCATGTATTTCAGTTGTCCTTTCTCTACTTTCAGTAATGATGGTGTGTCACTTCACTGAAAGCAAGTGGATTTTAAAAAAATTGTTTTAATTTTTTTTTTTTTTTAATTCTGCTTTGAGAATAAATACTGCCTGTGAATTCTCCTAACAAGTTCTTCCACCCTGCTACTCTGCTGAGCAGGGAGGTTATGGCAGCAGTAAGGGCAATTCCTTTTGTGCAACCATTCTACTAAAATCCTGCAAATCCAATGAGAGCTTGGTAAATAATGGTAAATAATTCAGGAAAGCTGCTTGAATCCACTGGACATAACTTCATGGACCACTGAACTGACAGATTAAAGACACTCTGCAATCAAATATAAGACAGTCCATTTCTAAAAGAGCCTTACTATTTTTAAGCTGCATTAATAAAAACAGGAATACTGTTATGAAGTCCATTTGCTTGCAAACAGCTGGTGTTTGATTGCTTCTTTGGGTTTTGTTGTACTGTGTTTGGGGATTTTTGAACTTCTTGCTTGAGGTGTCAAGATTTTCACTGAAATACATCTAAACATGTTCATTAAAGAAACTTTTGGTATGGCAGCATGCACATTGTAGCAGACAACTACAGCTAGTGCAGCAAATATTTAATTTTAATGGGAAGTAAATTATGAATCCTGATAATTTTGGAATTCCTGAAATTCATGAGGCTGTCTTGCCTTACCTGAAAAGGTAAATCATTAGGAGTACTGACATGTCTATGTATTACACAAGTATTCAGAATGTTCAAGGTAAGATCTCATTTTTCAGCCAGACTATCCACAATGCCAAACCCAATATTATGGTATAAACTGCACTACTGTCTATAGATAAGCAAACAGAAATACTATATTCCTTCCAGAAAGTACACAGCAACCAGACAACAACATATTTCCAGCTATCAGCTTAAATAAAAAAGGTTTATGCATATATAATATTTAATGTTTCCAAATGTAAAGGACTTGGAGCTGTCAGGTAATATCCATACTCCAAATAACTTTTCAAAACTGCCACCAAGGGCCATATTTCAAAGCCCCAACTCTCAGAATGCCTTTTTCTTCACCTATTTTTAAGGAGCAAACAAAGCCTGTTTGTATTTCTACAGCTTTGATTTCCAGGTAACTTTTAATAATGAACAATAAATTCAGAAGTAAAAAAACTGCTAAGGAGCAGGATTCTTGCCCATGAAAGAACACAAGTGAGCAAGGAATGTGTGGGTGCTCCATTTTGTTGGGGTTCATGGCATGGACAAGGAGCTGGGATGAAATTCCATTTGTTTTTAGAAATTCACAGAACACATACAAGTAGCTCACAGGGAGGATGTCACAGAAAATAAATTCTGATGGAAAAACCTAAGAGCCTGACTGACTGGATAATCCCAAAAATCATGTGATGGATAGACAGAAGATGGATTTTCATGGAGTGGCTGCCTGTTCTTCCAAGAACACGTTGCTTGTAGCAGGGGAAGGTCAGAACACTAAGGGGCAGTAGAACTTTATACCAACAGCCATAACCCTTCACAGCAAATGCTTTTTAGCTCTAAGTTTATAAAAAATCAGAAAAGGTAGCTGAAAAAATTTTAAATGAGACTCAGGGAAAGATGTAAACATTATCTCAGTGTCGCGGCCTGCAAGAAGCTGAGCATCATTTATATCTGAATTCTGTCAGGAAGGACAGAACAACACCTGTGCTTGGTAACTTTGGCCAGACTTTTTAGTTTGGCCCAAACTTCTCTGTACACAATCTAAAACATTTCAATACCAATCCAGAAACCTGTTATTTCATTACTTTTAAAATCAGTCTGTCAAGCAGGGATGGTCTGACTGAGAGATCATATAATTTTTCCTCTATCAAAGTTCAACCTATTTCCAAAAAGTGTCCCAAGAGTTGGATTCTATTTGGGCAAATACAGCAGTAAAAGGCTCCATCTTCTTTACAGTGTAGTGAAATAACCTTTCACATCTGTGCAGCAAACATATGAAACAATTTCACTGAGAATGCACCTTGTATCACAGCACCAGCCTCATGTCCTTAAAAGTTATTTCAAGAAGACTCTGGTCAGAGACAGGATGAGAATGATGTGTTGTAGCACTGGTGGGTCTGACAGCTCTTAAAAAAAACACCTGTTGGCCTCAGTGGGGTTTAACTACCCAGTCTAAGATGTGGATTTTATAGTATTTGAGCAGCTTAACAGTTTCTACACATTTTATTTCAGATCTTGATTTACAAACTTTTTTTTTTTTTTTTTAAATGGGCTTATAAAAAACCTTCTTGCTGTGAGGGTGTTCAAGCACTGGACTTTGAGCCTGTGGAATGTCCACTGGTGGAGATACTCCCACTCCAGCTGGACACAGCCCAGCTCAGGCTGCACTGGCTGAGTCTGTGAAATTCTTGCTTTTTACATCAAATTTGAGCACAAGGTTTTAACATCAATCAGTGAAAATATCCACTGGGCTTTTCTCACCATTCAGGGGACCTCTGCAATCCATTTTGGTTTTGCTTTATGGGGATTTTTTGGAGATAATAAGTTCCTCTTTATGTGTCCTGCAGAAGTCAGACACTGACCCAGCTTGCACAACCATTTCACACTGGCTACACAGGGAAGAAATCCTATTTACAGATGATCAACTGAAGCTTTTCCCCCCCACCATCACTGTCTTTCCCCTTACCTGAGCCACATCTTCAAGTTTGTTCCACTTTAAAGAGAGCAGCAGTTTGGGCAGCGACTGTGGGAAGTTTTCGCGGCAGTCGTAGCGCAAAGTCCAGATGAGATCCATCTCATTTTCACAGAGCTGGGATAAAGGATCTCGCTCCATTATATCCTTTAGCACAACATAAAACTTCTTACCACCTCGACCCTAGGAAATGAGAGATGCAGAGTGGCATAAATTCACTGAGATTCTGGTGTGGTAGCTCAAGTCCCAGCAACGCCAGAGCAGAAAGAACAGCAGATAAAAACTCAGGGAAATGGCCACAGTGCTTTTTTCTCAGATTCCTTACTGTAGGCTCTGTAAGCAACAGATTCCAAACTCAGTTTGCAGAACTTTCTGAAAAAAACCCTCAAATTTAGAGTTAAGGACACTAGATGGCAATATTTCTGTTTTCCAACACCAACATGGAGCACTCTCATTAGGATGCATATATACTTTCTTCTATTTTTTCCAAGGAGCAAATTTAGATACATGACTAATTATTTCTTTTCATTAGAAACAAAAAAAATAATAATTTTGCAGCAATTGAAAGAAAACAGAGTTGCCAAGTAGACAGAAACTTATTCTGGTCTTCAAGTCCTGAATTGATTTCCAGATCTAACATAAATCTTAGCTGTCTTCCAAATCCAGAGTAAGGAAAGCTTTTTGACAAAATATAGACAAGTCCAAAATATACTGGAAAAAGCAGATACATATCTGATTTTAAAGCAGTCCATCAAAGTGAATTATATAAGGAAAGCGCCAGTAGAATTGCTATTTGAGCAGTTGACTTATTTATTTCTAGATCAATGCAGAAGATAAGAAGCAAAAAACCCCAGAAAATTAATTTTAAAATAGTCTTTAGAGGATGCTCACCGCCATTGCAGCATTGTCACTGTTTCTTGCAATCTCAGCTGCCTTTTCAAGTATCTGCAAGAAGTTGGTTTTAAATGCATTAGATTTAACCCCAAATCTGACTGCATTGCTAGAACAAGCATCGCAGAAATGAAGCAGGTAAGGAACTGTCGCTTCCTTTAGGCAGTTTTATATATCCAGCAGTATAACACATGTGCAGGGTCCCTGCAGGACTAGGGAGACCAGGAAGAGCAGGGCTCATGATGACCTCAATTATTTCCTTTGTCACCACTCCTGGGCTAAATTAAACAGCCTTCCTGATGACATCTTGCCTTCTGCTTCTGCATTTCCTCCTTATTTTTCACCACACCAAACATTCCTCAACTCTGAGTTATCCTTGGCCTTCTCACCTCAGCCTGTGCAGTTTCCAAGGGCACTGTTTCCATGCCCTGGATCCATGCTTGTAGCCCTCAGTCCCAGTAAGACTCCACAAGCCCAGTCCTTTCACCATGCCCTCAGGCAGCCCAAATGATCTCAACCAGTGTGTCCAGGTACTTCTCTAGATCTGGGATCTCCCCTCCTTTATTTTTTTTTCCTTTTCAACATTTACTTGGTTTTTGAAGTTCATGCACTAACCCATAATGGAGAATTAAGTCTGGAAGTAAATGCAGTCCTTCAGTAAGTGCATTCTGCAGTTACTGCAACCAAGCCAGGTGTTACAGTGCTGAACTGGCCAGGTAGGTCTAGCTACAGCTGTCAGATGCTGCTGCTTCAAGGAACAAGAAAAAGTTCACTAATGAAAAAAGTCTAAGGAACTGCAGCACCTCCTTTTCTGAGAGCTCTGCCTCTGCTATCACCCAGCAATAGAGCAGCACCCCCAGGTCCAGCAAGACTTGTGCTGTCTTTACTCAACACGAGAAACAACAGAGCACTGCAATAATCAGAGCATAAATACCCAGCAGCTAAAATCCTTAGAAAGGCATCCTAACATGTTTTATTCCTTTTCCCTGTACAAAATTCTCATTAATATCATGTATTCCATCTGCTGCTTGGCTACAAAGCTTATTTACATACTGTGTGTGAAAACATGCATAAACAAAACCACAGTGTCCTAACTCTGTGTTTGATTCTTGCCTGCCCGTGCTTTGCAGAGTTACTCTGTTTGCAAATAAACTTTCAAAGCCTTTGCAAGTCCAGCTTTGTTGGAGTGAGCCCTGAGCCCCATGGTGTGCCTGCAGCACTGCCCAGGGACCAGCCCCACACATGGCTCCTGGCCCACACAAGTTTCTGTTCCATGTCCAGGCACTTCTGCTCCCTCAGCCCCAAACAGCTCCTTGCTGTGCAAGCAGGTTGATGATAGGATTGAAGAGATTCATCTATTTTTTGCACATTATGTCTCTCAAAACAAAAACCTGGCTTCTCTTTCTTTGTTTTCTTGGCAGAAAAGAGCAACAGCACTTGGAAAGTGAGAAGTGAGTCTCAGCTGGAGTGCTGTGAGAGGCAGATCCTCAGCTGATGTAATCCCAGCAGCTGCAACGTCACTCTTCATTCCCCAGAGCCCTCACCAAGACACTCTTTAGAAGATTGAGCTAAATGAAGCTGGAAGTCACAAGGAATGAAGACCACCAGACCCTACCTTAATGCCTCTACACTCTGCCTCACCCAGTAAAATCTGCATTGGCTGCATTCAGCCCAGGGTTTTACCATCCTGAGAACTGGGTTTTGCAGGGACAAAGAAAAGAAACACCAGAGCCAGAACAAATATGTGATTACTAGAGGGACACAGTTGTACTTAGCCTGTCTGCAGTATGCCCATCAAATTTTTTTCTTTAGAAATGAAATACATATAAGTTTAATGAGCAAAAATCTTGAAGCATTACAAATAAAGCAATACCTGGATAAAATATGTCCAGTGTGAAGAATTAACTGGTCAGCCATAAACAAGGCAGCAATTGGTCAGTACCTGTTTAGGTCTTACTGCATTTCCAATGCTGTTTGGATAAAAGAGAAAGTACTGTGCTGACAAGGAGGGGGAAACACTATCAACCCAAACTGGAACAAAAGAAGCCCTATCTTGTTACTTGATTTCATTTTTATGAACCTTAAATCCCAAATCTGCCTTTGAACTAGATGATAAAACATGGTAATTTCCATCCTTTTGTTCATGTCCCCCAAAGGTGCAAAATCCTTAAAGAAGGAATCCTTAAAAATCCTTAAAAAATCCTCTAGGTTGTTACTGACTTTTCCCAACCCGAAATTTAAACTAATGTGTCTATGAGTTAAGCCTTAGTTTCACAATGGATCATTAGCAATCTGTTTTAAGACTTATTTCATCATTTGTTTCCAGGTCTCAGCTTTTTTTCTAGTTTCTGAACAACTTTCCATCTTTCCCTCACACTACAGAAATAACCACGTGGACTCCAAATCTGTCCTCTCTAGACAGGTTCTTATCTTCATCTGTAGAAAACTTCAGTGGGCTTAGTCCAAGAGCAGACCTTCAGAAATCCCCCTGCACAGAGTATTAAGAGTCCATTTATCCTTTAAAGGACTCGAGCTCACAGGGCAGTGTCCTGAAGAGTGGGGAACACATTTGTACCAAGAAAGAACAGATCACAAGCACAGTTTGAAAGTTTCCAGAAGAGCAGATAAATTTAGCTTTTTCTAAGATCATTCATATGGGAACTGATTTGCTTCTGACCCTCAGAAGACTATGTTCAGAGCACTTTTGGAAGTGTGCATGTTCAGAATATGCCCTGAAGTCGAGCACTGCCACTCACAGGGGGCAGAGGGGAATTCACTGGAAAAGGCAGTGCTGGAAGGAAAGAAGAAACAGCTACTTCCACATAAGCATTCATGACTGCTCTTCAGGGCATCCTTACCTTATCAAAGGGAGGGTAATTAATAGGCTGTTTGGAATATTCCTGAAATCTAATGTGCAAAGCTGTTGCATTTTCAGTGTAAGGGTTGGTCTGGACGGTTCCCATGGGATTCAACATTTCTTCAAGTTCATCTGAAACACAGGCAGAACAGTTAATATCACAGGCCAGGCATGCAGGAAGAAATCACTTCCTCATAAAATGGCCAGGGCATGTTTTGCTGCACAGCATTTTTAGTGCAATGCTCTGCATTTCCAGCATTAACCACCTCCTGCATTCCCCAATGTTGGATTGACACCCCATGAAAAATTGATTTCCTTCCAGGGAAGCTGAACTATGCCTACACCAAAACCAATCCCAGTGAGATCTGCAGCTTCTGCAAAGCAGGGATGGAGTGGAGAGCAGAGCTTGGGGCCAGCCAGGCTGGGACAGGCTGCTCAGGATGGGGCCCAGAGGGACACAGAGGCTCCAGACACTCCCACTGATTCATCTCCATAGCAGGGAACAAGACAAAATTCTAATTCACAATTTTTGCTGATGCAAATATTATCACTTACATTATAATTGATCTATTCAGTTTGGGGTACATGGCACAGGGACCAAATGAACCCTAAACTGTGCCTCAACAGCAAGTAACACCAGATATAAACATGCATCTATTTTATATGGTTTTCCTTCCATAAAAGGTGAAATTTTTTGATCACTACTTCCAAGCAGGCTCTTGCTCTTCCTCTTTCCTGCTAAATAATACTTTCAGGAAAGAGATTAAAATGTAGTATATTTATCCACATAAAAATTACAAGTAATAAAGAGATTATTACAAGAGAACTGAACATGCATACAGTAAATATTGGATCCCACACTCTCCCACATTTAAAGTCCAAATGTGAAGAGCTGAGGTTTACCAGGAAATGATGACCAGCTGTGCAGTACCAGTTCTCCATTCCTCAACTGTCCTTTATAATCAAACACCATGGTATTTACCCAGGCTACAGGATAATGCTGCCAAAGGAAAGAACTGTTACATGGAAACAAAGATGCCAGCCAATGTTACTACACAGAAAACATTGCAATATACACAAAATTGAGAGGGTGGCTTGGGGCTTTTTTCAAATGGTGATGCCTTTCAGAAAAGCAGTTAATCACTGAGAAGTATCAAAAGTTTTCATACCAAGATGTGCAAGCCTTAATACATGTGCTGTTTTTAATACTTTTTCTTTTCAATTTACATTCTTCAGCACTAAAGTGAGGACAAGGGAAGATTTCTGGATGCTCATTTTGATGTAATTAGGAGGTCACTCCAGAAAAAGAAATGAAATAATTACCACTTTTCCTGCTTTCCTAATGGTTTGGTATTTGGAAGGATTCATTGCCTTGGTGGACTTCTTAGTTTTCATCTTATCCATGACAGCATAAACAGCAAAGCAGAGCCTTGCCATCCTTGGCAGATCACAGACATTGATTTCAAACTCCAGCACTTCATTCCAGACATGGTCACTTCTCCCAGATATTTCTGTGCTTACAATTGTTTTACAAAGGAGCTCTGTGCCATGGAAAAGGCCAGCCCTAACATGAACCTGCCATAAAGAAATGAGAGATTTTAAGCTTGTCACAGAACCTACAGAATTCTGTATAGAGTAACACCCAGAACACACACACTTGTGAGTTTCTTCAAACAAACAACTAAGCAGAATGAAGAAGTTATGGCTAATTTTCTGAGCACAAATTAAAATCTCCAGGTAGAACCAATTTGTGCTTCTACATGAGAAATATTGGGGGTTTTCAGCTTAAGAAAAACTCGCTTTTTATTTAAACTATTTCTAAAAATGTATAGAGGGAACGCTGCTGACCCAAACATCAGTAGTCATCTGTAATAATAATGAAAATGCATGTGATTTCCAAGGTTTGTTTTGTCTTTAGTACCCAGAAACCAACAAAACCAGGTAGCTTGAATAATGAAAATAAGGGTCAGGAAAGTAAAAGGACAACTAGACAAGGAGGTTGGAGCTACTGGCACTGAAATTAAACTCATTATAGGTCAATGCTGAGATGTTTTTCTGTTCTTTCTTCATTTTTCTGTTTCATTCCTACATTTCTGTCCAATAACATACATACACAGAAAACTGCAGGGTGAAATGTGCCACCTTCTTTCAGTTGGCCTTCCAAAACACCAGTGTGAGAGAGAGACTCAGAGAGAAAAACCCCACAAATGTGAAATTTTGGTCAACACCAAAAAGTTCTCAGTGTTAAATGTTAAATGTGTAAAAGTGATCTGATGTTTCAGGCTCCCTCTGCTCCTGAATCAACCTTCCCTACACTCCCCTTAAACTATCAGATTATTGCTGAGCACTGCAAGGGAAAGAGATTAAATTTGACAGTGGTTTTGGGTAAAAAAAAAAAAATCACTTCTTTCATGCTCTGACTTCTGATTCTGTTCACAGATGGGATTGGATCCCAATTCTTTTCTTTTCCTTCTAACATGCCCCTTTTACAAGTGAAATGGTGTGTGCTGAGGGGGTACCCAAAGACCAAGACCAGAGAGAAGCAATTTCCAGGGTCATGGATTTGGGAAATGGGTGTTGGGCTGCTGGGGGAGGTCACCACTGCCCTAGGATGGGTGACCCCAGCCCAGCTCACACTGGGGCAGTGCTACCCAGCCAACAAATGTTTTGTTCCCCACTACAAACACTGCATTTGGGAACCTTGGTTTCAGCAGAAATGGATGAATATTGGCTTACCCACAGCACAGAGGGGCTAAAGGAACAATGGCAGTGAATTAAACAGCCTTAGAATCAGGACTGGAAAACAAATACATCCTCAATAGTGACAATTTTGTAACTCTGTAGACAGACAGGGGAGAGAAACAGGCACAGGTTTGCAGGGTCCCTGCATTCCTTCTTGTTCTAGGCTACCCACAGGACCTTTAAGTTTTCAAGATTAAAAAGTGTTCAAAATACTAAATAACATTTAGATGGTGCCCACAGGTGCCAGTACAAAAGAACTGTCCCTTTTTCCTGTTTCTTCTCAAGCTTAGAAAATACTTTGACTGTTTTTCCCCTAAAAGCATACTGAAATTAGCCAAAAGTCACTTATCTAAGCATGAAAAAAACACCTTGGAAACTCCTGATAGCTATGTTGCTTACAGAATCCACCAGCTCTTTTATCTCTCCTTTTAAAAACTGAAGAGTCTGCAGAACAGAGTGAAGAAGATATTGGAACTTGCTAAACAATTTAGACAAAGAAGAGGGAAACATCTGGTGTTGCACCCCTCCATTTCCACAATCAGTGCCTCAGGTATTAAATGTAACTGTGGCTCATTTATCTGTAATGCAGAACTTCTTCTGGGTGCTGACCAAAATGTAGGATTGCTAATTTAGAAGAAGGTTGAAACAACAGTTTTAAAGGAAAAAAATGCACCAAGTATCCTGAATAAAGCATGACAACAGCAAATATCAAAGGTTAACTGGGTATGTTCCTTATCCACAGGAGGGGCTAGACAATTAACTGATTTCCAAACAAAATAAAGGAGTTCAATGTTGTTCTACCTCACAGGCAAGTGTATTGTAAGGCATTAAAGTAGCTGTGCAATAAATTCCCACATGTTAACAACTTGTGGTCTGTACAGCAGTCAGTAGCCCAGTCATGTATATTTTTACAGGAAATGATACTCCAGCTTTCCTTCTTTGTGTTCCTCATGTGTGGAAAATAAAAGACAGATTGCATAGAAGCACACAGTCCAAGTTTAGACATACAGAATACATTCAGGACTACAATACTGTGTGGCAATTCAAAATATTTAATACTTAGTTCACTCATGTCAGGTGTTTATGACAACCTATTTTAAATGAGCTTATTTCACACCACTCTCAGCACTTCAGAGAAACAATGCTAAAAAAAAAATCAAATACCAGTGAACGCTTATGCCACAATGATTGCAATGTTCCAATGCACATATCCAACTTCAGGCAATAAAGGAATATTTTAGCAATAAAGCCAGATTTTGACCAATGCTACCAATGCAATTTGGAATAAATAAAAATGCTGAAATCTGTACGATTTTAAGTTCACTTAGCATTGAAAAATCATTAAAATGATGAACAGAATGTCTCTTGATTCCAGACACAGTTACTTACTTTGGCATTTTCTTCTGTGTTTAGTTTATTACCCTTTAAAAGAATAATCTTGAAAGGGTTGGAAATATCCCACACACTCTGAAAAGAGAAACAAAGATACGAGTTCATTCTTCACCACTGTAACACTGAGACCTACTTCATAAGCTAAGCATTTTAAGGAAAAACATCAAATAAAAACCAAAAAACGCAATTAAAAATATAAACTTGAAATCTCCAAAGATAAATTGGTTATCATAGCTACAAGGGAGACAAAGTAAAAACTCAGCTGGAAGAGAGCTGGGGGTGAGAACACACATCATGTACTCCATCCTGACAATCTAAAATGTATTGTTCATCCTGAATAACTCCAGAGTGTGTGGCAGAGCAAAGACCTGACCAGATGGGTGTTTCTGAGGTAAATCTCCCCAGCCCCAGGAGGCTCTGAGCCTTGCCAGGTGTCCAGCACAGATCCCAGGCACTGAGAGTCCCTGCTCCCTCTGGGTGTCAGGCATTCTCCCCTTGAACTCACAGTCGTTGCTCTGGTTTTTTTTGGTGGCAGAGGAAGAGGAAGGTTGGAGGATTTTCGGTTTATGGCAGCTTCTATGGCAATCATCTCCTGCTCACACATCTTCTTTATGGTGCAGCACTCCACCAGAGTGAGCTGGGGCAGGGTTCTGCTCATCACACAGCTGCGGATGTACTGAAAGCCCAGGGAGAGCAGTGGTTAGCAGCCAGCAGGCTCTCTGCAGCAACCCCCAAACCCAAGAAACAAAGGATTCCTTACAGAGACACAAAGGGAATGGTGCTCATGTGTTTTACAACTGCAGAGGGCTGCAGACACGAGGAGGGAGATGTTGCTGTTCAGTAATGGGATGGGAGGAAGCGCCTTTGGCCAAGGCAGCAGGGAATAGTTACCTCCAGTTCCAAAAAAAAAAACTCTGCATACCTGGAACTGAATCAATGGGTGATCACCAAAGACATATTCCAGCCTGCCACTAACTTGCAGCACATAATCAGCAGGATCAACTTCCTCATCTTCTTTTCCATGGATAGTCAAACGTTTTCGGATTGCCAGCTCGTTCAGCTTGATCGGATTCATGTTAGGAGACACCTGGAAACTAAACACATCCTAACAAAACACAAACAGGAATACTGAAGGTCAAACCTCTCATAGGCAGACACACAAGGCTAAAAGGATAGCACACATAATAAAACAGGTAGAAATAATAACTGTTAAATCCAGACTATTTTAGCAGTTAAAGTCTGTGTGTTTAGGGCAATCAAAATAATAGACATGCCAAAAGCTGTAAGATGTGAATTTCCAAACTTTTATATTATTAGAAGTACTTCTAAAAACATAGGGCTCTATTTGATTTAGCAGAGATTTAAAGACTTTTAGAGCAATGTATTGATCTAGAAGGTTGTATTTTGGAATGCTGAATGAGTGAGACAATAAATCAGGATGCATTTCAAGGAATTTAGCTGTACTAGATGTGTTAATTTTTCATCTTTCTGGCCACTAGCAAGTTATCCTCTAAGTATCACTGAACTCAGAAGAAAAAGCTTCAAGTAAAAAAGTAGAAGAAATTGTGAATGTGATTTATGTAGAAAATCACCACCACATTGGGAGGAGAACAGAACAGAGGAGTAGCAGCCAACACCTGTAGCATTCTGAACACAACATGGAAAGACTGCACTTTTTTTAAGAACATTTTTAATTAAAACCCTTAGAGGCTATCAACCTATTTCCAAAGTATCTCTAATTTTAATGTGTTCTAAAAAGATAAAGGCAAGAAGTTACTCTCTCTTGTAAATTAAAAGGAAGGTTTAAATTAATTTCAACTTCCTAAAGTTCAAGATCTTCTATGAAATCTTTCATCTCCCTTCATCTACCACATTATGCTTTATATGGGTTTATTTGCAAAGGTTGATTTAGGAGATCCAGTTTTTTTTTTTTTTCAAGTTTTATTATTTTTCATTTACACACCCAATTCTGAAGATGTGAGCACCCTAAACCCAGTTACTGACAAATGTGAAGTGTTAGAATTTGCTTAGATTCTTTTGACTTGTGCTTTCTTTATATGGACTGGTAAGAAGCCAAGCTGCCCAAGCTGGAACAAGCAGACCCTGCAGAGTCACACTAAATTAATTCTGTGTTTCCTCAGTTTCTGCCTGGTTCACAACAGCTTGTCCCTTTTCAGAAAGCTGCCACAGTGTGAAGGCTTCCTTCTCCTGCCATAACTGCTAGTGGCAGACAGGGAATAACCCTTTTTCTTCCCAGGAAGCTGGTGGTCTCTGCCAGCTGCCTTGCTCCCCAGGTGATCCCAACAGATGTGTCCCAGGGATGGCAGCAGTCTCTCCTGCTCCAGAGACAACCACAGAGCCCTTACAGCTCATCCACACCTTCCAGACAAAAAAAAGCACTTGAATATTTCCTTCTCTCAATCTTGCAGCTGCAAGAATTGACAGAACAGTCCCCACACCTTCCTCTTTAATTCTCCTGGGATGACTCCAGTGCCCAGTGCAAGTAGTAAAGTCTGGAACAGAGTTTCCTGCTCTAAAAAGCAGCTCAGACTTGAACTGTTAATAGCTCTGAAGGTCAGAGCTGGCAGCAGAAGCATTTGAAACATTTGAGATGTCAGCAGCCCAAGCTATTATAGTGGCAGGCAAATACATTCTGCACCAGCAAGAACTTTTGCACTGCTTTTGTCCTGTCAGCATATGCATATAGATGCAGAATTTAATCAAGGGCTGAAGATAATCTCACTCCTGGACAACTCCAAGCTCCCTGTTAAGCTGAAGAGGACTGGAAAAGGTTTAGTCATAAAACACCCACACATCCAGCATCAGCTGGGATTACTGCTGACCAAATTTAGCTTTCTCATCTACATTTAGTATCTCCAGAGACAGATGTGTGCATCATTTTAAACCTTTAAAGTTTAAAAGGGTGGTGCTAGAAATAGTTCAGCTTTGTAACTAAAATCATCTGAATCATTAGAAAATCAGCCTCTTGCACCTGGGTCAAAATGGACACCAAATCTAGCCTGATGTATTTACACACTTGTGAGGTTTCCAAAGTTTCCAATGCTGATCATTCCTGGTTAACCAAAAGAAGAGAGTGCAAAAAATGGTAATGGGAATACTGGACTCTAACAGAGTCACAGCAACTTCAACATCATAAGAGCTGATGCTAAAACATTTCAGGTTTTCCTGATAGAAACTAAAGAGGGTTTTATTTTAAAAATAAGCTATGGTTTTGCTATCCTAAATGAAAAGCTAACTCTAAGTCTCAATGTTTTGGTTTTCTATGTACATTTCTAGTAATAATACTAATTCTTCTTTTAAAAAAAAAAAATTATTTCTCAATGGGATTAGCAGATCAACCCCAAAGATGTTCAGTGGGTCACACACAGGGACAAGTGTGTTGAATATGGTACCTCCCAATTACCAGCAATCTCTAATGAAATGAGCTTAAAATTGAATGTGAGTGAAGCAACACAGGAAGAGTTGGCCAAAAAAAGTCCTGACAATTTGGAATCATGTTTTACATTTAAACACACATGAAGTAAGACAGAAGATAAAAGTTGTCCATTTTGCCTTTAGAAGTGGAATATAATTAGGCTTCAGAAGTTCAAATCTCAACCGTGGGCTCACTTCCTTTCCAGAGTCAAGGGGAAAGACTTTGCATGTTAAAGCAAACACCATAATGTAAGAGTTCTATTTCATTTATATCCTTGAGCACTCTGTGCCAATTCAGACCTGGGTCAAGAACAGCTCATGAAACACGAGGAACAAGCATTCCTACCTGGCAGTTATCAAAATGAACAGCCACTACCAGGTTTCCACTATAGAGCTTGTCTTGGAAGCTCTCTGGGATAACAGGCTCCTGCTCTGGGGGGTAAGTGTGCTTCAACCAGTCCATCCAGGAGAGACCCACAAGGGACTGGATCTTTTCCTCACTGATTCTCCTCATTTTAGCTCGGAAGTCATTCACTTCAGGATCTTGTAAGGCATCGAACTCATGGAGACCTGAAAGAATTCAAGGAAGCAAAAGGATACACAGCTGCACAAATACTGAATGTCCATCCCATCTAAACCATTATTATCATTAGGTTAAGGTGACACAGGTGGTTTCCTCTAGACATCCCATCCAAAGTGGGTGCTCAGAGTTCTACATTGTCCTGGACAGCAGTATTCTTCCAAAGTTACTTGTGCAATTCCCATGCAACCTGGCATGAGTGTTTATTTTAAACACCATGAACCAATGTATCTCTTAGGCACTATGAAATGGAAAATCCAATCTTACCCTGAGTTCAGTGCAGTTTGGAAAGTTAAGTCTCTCCTCACAAGAGCAAATAAAGAAAAAGCATAGTAAATGCATGAAAAAGGTGACAGAGCAGAAGTGCTTGCAAGCTATGGGGTTTTTTAATCACCCAGAAAGATGACATCATCCTTTTTAATTTTGTTTAAAAGTAAAAAAAGAAAATCTTCTACTTCAGCCAAAATGACAGGACTGAAATTTCTACCAATCCAAGACCAGTAAAGTTCCTTTTCAAAAACATGTAAAGAAAGAATACACAGGGCAAGCCCTGCCTGGCCAGCTTGGTGCCCTTCTGTGCTTGAGTGACACCAGTGATGGCTGTGGATGTCACCTGTGTGGGTCTCTACCCCATAAAGCCCTTGTCTCTAAACTGGAGAACTGTGTTTGATGGGGACTGCTCAGAGGGTGTGAAATTGGTTGGCTGGTCACAGGCAACACCCCAGAGTCCCAGTGGACATGGGAGACATGTGGTGTGCTCCAGGTGTAATTAAACAGCCTCATTTACAGAGGGACTGAGGGCAGCCTCAGCAGGGCTGCAGGTGCCACCAAGCTGATAGTGACACACCTGCAGGATGGGATGCCAGCACAGGCACCTGGGCAAGCTCAAGAGGGAGGCACATGGGAATCCCACTGAGGTTCAACAAGAGCAAAGGCAAGGTCCTGCCCCCTGACTGGGGGCCACCTGGGCAACCACGAGCAGATGGAGAGCAGCCCTGCCCAGAAGGGTTTGGGGGTGCTGCTGGGTGAGCTGGCCATGAGCACTCAGAGCCCAGAAAGCCAAACGTGTCCTGGGCTGCAGCACCAGAAGTGGGAGCAGGTGGGCAGGGGAGGGGATTCTGTCCCTCTCTTCTGCTCTGGTGAGACCCCACCTGCAGTGCTGCACCCAGCAGCATCAGGGGCACAGGGACCTTCTGGAGAGACTGCAGAGGAGGCCACGAAGGGGCTCAGGGGGCTGGAGCACCTCTGCAATGGAGACAGGCTGAGAGAGCCTGGAGGAAAGCAAGCTCTGGGGAGTCCTTAAATTAAAAAAGGGTAGATTTAGATTAGATGTAAAGAAGAAATTTTGTACGAGGAGGAGGGTGAAGCACTGGCACCAGTTGCCCAGAGAGGAGGTGATGCCCCATCCTGGCTAGGGTCAAGGTCAGGCTGGACAGGGCTCTGAGCATCCTGGGCAAGCTGAATTGTCCCTGCCCACGGCAGGGGGGTGGAATGAGATGACCTCTAAAAGGTCCCTTTCAACCCAAACCCTCCCATGTTCCTCTGATACAATGGAAAGCTGTGACTTTTTGATACTTCAGGATGTGTAGGGCCTGAAGTATCTTTAGCTTTACTTGTGAACATTGTCCAAATGTCACAAAGCACCCAGCAGCTTTTGAGCACAGAGCACTGAATTTAGAAGCTCAGACAGGAACACAGTTTTTTCCCCTGCTAAGGTACAGAATAGGGGCTGCATAGGGCAGGGTCTTACAGAGCTCTGATAAACCAAATATTCAGACACAGAATGTGAATCTCTCTGAATCTGTCAGGACCTGTGTGAATGGTTAAACTGACCAACTGTTCCTATTGTCAGCTCTAACAAATAGGCAGACAGTGTACTGCTGAAATCTAAACAAAACCTGCAGTCTTTATAAGAGCCCTAACAATGGCTCATTGTTCCAAAACAAGAGGTATGACCTCATATGACCCTGTCAATCTTGATTGTATAACCAAGCAGAGTAGATTTAAAAGCTGAAAATTCTGAAATAACGTCAAGAATAAGTTACTGTGAAACCCTTAAAAATAGCTTTTCATTGTTTGATGAAAATCAGTGTCACAATTGAGAGCAAAAACAAGAATCATTGTTAACCAACTCAGACACCATGTATTATAAAATCATAATTTCTAGTTCCTTCTGAGTATCCAGTTTGGTGGCAGGTTATCTATGACAACACTGCTCAAGGATTATGCTGTTGTTCACTTAGTAATAATAATAATAATAATATATATTTTCTCCTTCTCTACAAAATAAAATTTGTTCCTGAGTGATGTAGTAATCCAATGTGAAATGTGATACAGAAAGCAGCTTTAAACAACTTTGATGTGTTTCATCTTGAGCATTTAAATTCTTTCCAACTGTATCAGTATTTTTTTTACAAAGAGAAATACTAAATTTTTATATATATATTTTTAAATCCACTTCTGCCTGCCCAATTTAGATCCTCGTATGCAAAAAAGTTTAACCTAATATTTAAAAAAAACAATTAAATGGCATTACCTTTGCCTATAAGGACACCTATTTTGGAATCCAACTTTTCTCCTGGATCACAGTTCCTTGTCACTAGTTTAAGGACGGGGAGAAAGGGTCTAACATCACAAAGTCTCCGTGTTTCATCCTCTAGTTCTTCATGTACAGCAGTCTGATTCACACAGGAGAACATGTAAGAGTCAATCTCCATGAGGAGATGAAAGAGTGGGTAGGAATGTGCCTGCTTCCATAACAGCTGCAATGAAAACAAAGAAATGGATGAAAAAAAAAAAAAAAAGCCAGAAAACAGAGACATATCTTAAGGCATTGAAGGTAACATTTGTTTCCATTTATGTTCCCAAAGAAACATGTTGGCTAACTTGGTTAATTTTTATCACTATATGTTTACTTTGTGTCACTTTTAGCCTCCCTCTTGAGTGATTTCCAGGACAGGCCCTCTGTAGTTAGGACCAGCATTCCTTTTCTTTGGAAAACAGCTGAATATCAACAGTGCATGTTTTTGGCATGTCAAGTTTCCCTGTGCCACAAGCAGCAAGAAAACCAGATAGCTTGGTTCAAATCCCTTATTGCTGTCACTTACACATTTGTTTTTCAATTCTTTATCACTTGAAATCAGAGTTATATTAGGAGTAGGTTAGTGTGTGCTGTAAATCCTCAGTAACTTTTCCCAGTGTCCTCACATCATCTGACCAAAGGCTGATCTTTGGTAGATTGTTCTGTACAATCAAGGTAGATTGTTCTTTAGTATCTGAGGTCACTTCCTTACATTCTCCCTCTTTTCATTTGGATATTGCCTCCCATTTTGAGTGATGCTCCAAATCTGCACAAAACCTTTAAGTGGAGGCAGATGAAGTTTTTAAAGTAATTATCTTTGGTGCCAGTCAACAGAAGCAGGAGTCCAATCTGTGACTTCTGCACGAAAAATCTAATCAGAGAAATGTTAGATCAGCAAACAATGGATTGCTAATGTGTTAGGAAAAGGTGTAGAGTAGCAATAAAGTACTAATATAGAGCTATTGGAATAAACTCTGCTGATCTGAAGGCACTTTCCAAACCTTGCCATCTGCCCAAACCCAGTGCTGACCCCCACACAGAGTACTTTATCAATCTGCTGGGCACGTGCCTTCAGCACCTCATCTCTGTGCCTGCTAAAATTCATGGCTGGATTTGCCAGAGGGCATGTCAAAATCAGAACCAGCCCTCGTTCCAAGCATCAGTGAAGTGCCCTTTGGGTGTTACCTGTTTAATCTGAGATATGGTGGCATCTCGAGGGACATCCAGGTTGATGTAGATTCCAGTGGGCAACAGGAAGTCCACAGATATTGAGCCATCAGCACCAATCTGTGAATCCACTGCCCAGATGTCAAGGCTGTCTGTCACGGCAGGAGGCATTATGGAATCTCAATAATATCATAACCACATGGCCTTAGGGGGAAAAAAAACCCTAAAATTCAGTATACTTAACCTTCTATAATTAGACACACATTTTAAAGTCTTGGCAAGGTTTACATAAGCATGCTTTGTACAGCTCAGCTTACAGCTCTGAGGTCTCAAATGCCAGTATTACAAACACATAAGCATAGTTTTACTCATTAATGTTATTTAATATAATAGAAGCATTTGCCTGGCAAAGCACTATTGCTGAGATGTTTATATCATTAAAACTAAGTAATAAGAGAAAAAACTAATTAGATGTTAGAGCTGAAACAAAGTTAGAAATTAATTTCAAGTTCTCTAAAACTTTATCTGTGCAAAACACAACCTTCTTGGATGAAGAATGGCAGTATTTCATATGAAAACTCAAGATCTTTTTCATTATTTTATTTTTTGCAAATTTCCTGTTAGTTGCTCATGAGTGTGGCCAGTGACATTCAACTCAAAAGTCTGCATTAACAGCAGGAAACATCTCTTCATCTCTACTAGAAAGTGCCATTTTCCTCTAAAGACACTTATCTCAATGTGTTTTCACTCTTGGAGGATGATCACTGAACTCCACCCACTGTGGGAACTGCCTCCACTGTGGGCTGGGAGGAAACCCTGCCCGTGGTCTCCTCCAGCTCACTCCTCTGCCTCCCTGACTGCCTGCTCTCTGAATTTCAGCACATTTTATTTACTCCTCACACTACCACCAGTTTTTCTGACATTCCAAGTTGTCTGATTACCACTCTCCAAAGGTGAGTTTTCCCTTCAGCCATGGCTCACTGAATCCTTTACCTCCCTCCTCATCCAGACAAAGCTCTTCAGCTGCCAAGGGTTGTAAAGCACCTCAGTAGACAAGTTACTCTGACATCTCTTGAATTCTTGTTGGACATCATCCTTCATCACAGAAAATGTCAGGATATCCAATTCTACCTCCAGCCTTCAAGCATTTCAACCAGTCCTTCCCTTGCCCACAACAGACAACAGATGGGGCAGCAGCACAAAAACCACCTGCCTGTCCAAAGCTGCCTCAGGTACTGGACAACACACCCCACACCACCTCTAACTGCCATGGAAATACACTGAATAACAACACCCAAATCATTCCAACACCTTTCCCTCTGGCCTTAGCAAAGCTGTGAGCACCAGCACAAGCTGCCAACACATCCTGTAACCACACGAGTGCATGGATCACTTCATATTTTGTTTGTGCTAGATAAAAATACAGCAGAGTTTTCATTATTGCCAAACAAAACACCTTTGAATTTCAGAAAGCATAAGTACATATGTGACTGAAATCATGACAATAAGGGAAACCATTTTTCCTCAACAGAAGCAATAATTAGGAAGCTCCTTCCATCATCACTATCAAATAATAGTTTTACCACCATTATGTCCACATATTCCTCCAAAAAAAGTCCACTACACTGAGTAGCAAAATAATGGGAGGTGGCAGTGTGGTAAAAAATCAGATATGATGGTATTTTATATGAATTACACAGCTTACAAATCCATCCATTCATCATTGGACATGTGAAGTTCAGCATGGTTTGCGAGCTCTAAGCTATCTGAAGGAAAGAAATTAAATGTTACCCCATCATTACACCCAGCACAGATGACATTAATGGAATAAACACAGCATCTACCCAAAAAACAAACTCAAATAACATGTATAATTCCTCATTACCAATCAGTATATTTTCCACAAGCTACTATTTTAATGGGATACTATATGTTTTCCTCCATCCAGTTACTCATAAAATGCTGGCTGCAATTCTGTTGTAACTGAAATTAGCAGTCAGCAAAAAATAATACTACTATACATTTTTCATATTTGTATGCACACATTTGCTGTCATTTTCTGTGGTCAGGAGAGTGAAATAAAGAGGTATTTCCATTAAAAAAACATTACTCAGGCAGGTACAGCAGCAAGGAAACCTATTTTATGTAGTTGTTTTGTATATAGCTCATTCCTGCTTTAATTCAGCCTATCTTTTCTACTTTTATCCTCTTTCAGATGTTTTTCACAGTTGTAGCTGAAATCACCTTAGTGCACCAACAACAGCTTAACATGTCCAAAGGAACAAGATTTAAAAATGCTGCTCCATATCCCGGAGCCCAAACACACCACATTGAGTTAGGAACTTCTCATAAAGTCCTCATTTACAACTACAGACCTCCAGCACAGCCAGCAGAATCTTTTCCAATTCCATTTGCATTTTCGGTCAGAAGGGGGAGAAGTCACCTGGCCAATCTGAGCATGCCGAGGAGCTATTCTTGCTCTCAGGCACTGAGTCAACATTTCCTTCCTGGAGGAAGCTGTCAGCGCCCTGTTGGTGCCCAGGGGCTGACAGGGCAGGGCCAGACAGGAGCAGCTTTCACCCCTCCAGACTGCAGCCCTGGGGTGACCCACAGCCCACCAGCCACTAACTGACCTAGGAACAGAAACAGAGGCAAAAAGCCATCTGGGATGGGAGCAACAGCGCCAGAGATGCTTCTAAACAACTGCCAGCTCAAGGGAAAAAAACAGCAATTCAAATAATAATAAAAAGCTATTTCAGGCTGTTAACCTCATAGCTATTCCTGCCCACGGTCACAGTGACAACAACCTCGCTTACAAAAGAAGGAAGTAATTAAACCAGCACTTAACCTTGGCTCCTCAAGTGCCTTATCAATGACTTTGAATTTCACAGGAGCAAAGCCCAATACAAAACGCTTTTCTAAGGCACAGGTAGTACTGACAGACAGCACTCAAACCTTCCCGTGTAAAGTGTAAATTTTCTATGAGCTTTAACCTGCAAATTTCAGATTCCTATATATGTGTGTGTGCCCACACACTCGTCCTCCTAATCAATTTGTATTTTAATACACCAGCAGTTCTGAGCTGCTTATACTAATGGAAAGAAATGGGACACAGATGAGTAGAACATCTGCAGAAGAAGGAAATTTATCACTCATTTTGGTAATTATTTATATAATATAAATTAGGAAGACACCCTAAAACAGGATTTCCCAATTGGGTGTTGCTGTTGTGGTTTTTAAAGGACTTGCCATCTCTAGGCAGACAAAAGAATTTGCTCTGGTGCTAACAGTCTCATTCCAGAAGTCAGGATACCTTATAGCTTTCCCCTCACCTCCCAACAATGGTACACCTCATCAATTGACCAACAAGACCACCTGGAAAGGAAAAAAAAGGAAAAAAAACAAACAAAGAAACAAAAGGGCTACCAGAAGCAGGCTGCTTCTTCGTTGATTTCTAAAATAGTTTAAGGACAGACACAGTCAAAAGTAAGGTGTACGTATTTTTATGTGAATTGCAACTCACTCATGTTTTCCCCCCTAATCAAAACAGAACTGAAGTCCTATGTCCTGGGTTATACAGAGCAGGCACAAAAGTAGTTTGGAAAAAAAATAAAATTGTAGGCAACACTTCCAGCAAGTGTTGGCCACCAGCAGAACCACTGGAACATTACACAGTACCAGCTAACAAAACACAGGCATCCAGATCATCCCCAGGAGCCCCAGGCTTATTTTTTAGACTAAAGGATCAGTAGGATTTCAGAAGCTGTGGTCTCACGTTGGGGTTGTGTTCTCCACCCACCCATTTTCCAGGCAAGGCTGTCCTGTGCCAAGCTCAAATCCTTCGTGGTTCCTTCAGGACATTGCTGAGAGCCCAGAACCACACAGCTGAAAAGGCTTCCCACCACTGCAGCCAGAGCTGTGAAATCAATTTTACCTGTGCTGGGTATAATTAACCTGCACATGTACAGGAATTGGATCAATTTTACCTGTGCTGGTTATAGTTAACCTGCACATGTACAGGAATTGGATCAGTTTTACCTTTGCTGGGTATAGCTCACTTGCACATGTACAGGAATTGAATCAGTTTTACCTGTGCTGGGTGGTTCACCTGCACATAAGGAGAATTGAATCAATTTTATCTTTGCTGGGTGGGTCACCTGCACATGTACAGGAATTGGATCAATTTTACCTGTGCTGAGTGGTTCACTTGCACATGTACAGGAATTGGATCAGTTTTACCTGTGCTGGGTGGTTCACCTGCACATGTACAGGAATTGGATCAATTTTACCTGTGCTGAGTGGTTCACTTGCACATGTACAGGAATTGGATCAGTTTTACCTGTGCTGGGTGGTTCACCTGCACATGTACAGGAATTGGATCAGTTTTACCTGTGCTGGGTGGTTCACTTGCACATGTACCTGTACAATTGGATCACTTTTACCTGTGCTGGGTATAATTAACCTGCACATGTACAGGAATTGGATCAGTTTTACCTGTGCTGGGTATAATTAACCTGCACATGTACAGGAACTGAATTCAGGAGGTGCAAATACCTGACATCAAACAGTGCCAACCAAGGAGATACAAAGGATAAGCATGGCAGGGAGTTTTGGAGGTCATCCTGAAATTAAGGGCTGCCCAAGGACATGCTCAAAGAGAGTCTGTCTGGAGAATTGCAAAAAATGAGACATGGAGCAACAATGCAATGAACTCCACTTTGAAAATAATTCATCATATCAGCAAAAGATTTAGACATTAAAAAGTACCAGATCCACTTGACTTATCATCAACACTCAATGTTTATCTGTGTCAGATAAGTTCTTCTAAAGCCAACTTTTGAAGAATGCAGCAATTATGAAAACTCACACTGTGTCATTAAATCCTTTAGCTCTGAACTCATCAGAAGTCTCCTATCACTCATCCTCTGAGATCTGTTTTTCTGTTGTTAAAAGAAAAACAAAATCCAATGCAACATTCAGTGTTTTATCTTAACTATAATCCAGAAGAATGTTAACAAAACACAAGTAAAATTAGCTGCAAAGAAGGTGGTAATTATAAACACACATATAATGCAGTGTCAGAGGAAAACACTGATATCCTGTTATCTCTCATCACATTTATTCTCCCGAGCACCAAGTCTTTGGAAAAGTCTTTAGATGAGCTATCTTCCATCTGAAATGATGTCACCCACCCCTGAAAAGTGGTCAGTTCTCTCAGGATGAAATCAATATGCTATCTTCCCAAACAGATGGGAAGAAGTTGGAGGGGAGGATCATTTCTGTATAAAAATTAATTTTCCTTAAGAAGCAAGTTTCTTTTACACCACCTCTTCTAAACACAGGTGCATTTTAAGGGCACATAAATATCCACAGATCTTCAAGTTAAATATAAAGCTGGATTTACTCTTCTTTTCACTAAACACATGAGTATTTACATAAAGGACAAATATCAGAAGCTAACTTGTTCTGGATATGCAAAAACTAAGGGCACTCTGCTTATCCAGATTCTTGCTTTATGTAATAAGTTGTTCCAACTGCTGAGCACCAAATCCAAGACAACAATCACTGTCATCAATACAGCCCTTTATCTACTGCTTGCTCTGTCATGTGGCAGTAGAGGGGCTAAAAAAACCCAAAAGTCTTGCAGTAGTGTAAAGGGCCACCCCATGCAGACACACAAGGACAGGGTTTGAACAGTATCTCACTGTCCAGAACAGACGAGATGACAATCTGAGCAGTCATTTTCTAGGAAACAGCAGCAGCACATCACGTAGGCTAAGTAGGAGAAACACTAAGTGTTTACACAATACAATCATTGTAATAGTTTTTCTAACCACATAAACATCCAGTACTATAAAAAGATGAGCAATGAAATATTTGAGAAGAAACAAGGGAAAAGAACCTAGTAGAAAGATGGAAAAGGGATCAAAATATGCAGGAAGACTTATGTCCTATGAAACTTAGAAAGCCTTTAGAAAAGAGTTTTTAAAAAGAAATTGAAGAAGGCTGCTTTCTTCTGAAGACACTAAAGACAAATGTATTAGCTCAGGGCCAGTTCTGTAGAACTACATCCTCTTCTATTCCTGGATCTGTACCAAATTCCCGGGAGCTGTACTGCAGCCCAGGGCAGTGTCCAAGAGCTGCCCGGGACTGCCACAGGCTGTGACAGGGGCACTCAGGGCACCAGCTCCACCCTCTCCCCTCATCAGTCCTGTTTCACCCCTTATTGTTCCCATTCCATCCCCTCACCAGTCCTGATCCCTCCTCTCTTTGCTCCCATTCCATCCCCTCATCAGTCCTGTTCCCTGTCCTCACCAGTCCCATTCCATCCCCTCATCAGTCCTGTCCCAGCCCCTCATTACTCCCATTCCATGTCATTGCTCTCATTCCATGTCATCTCTCCCATTGCCTGCCCTCTTCACCCCTGTTTCATCCCCTCGGCAGTTCCATTCCCCCATTGCCCCCTTCCCTGCTCTCATCTCTTCTGTTCCCTGCACCTGTCAGTCCATCTCCTCATCAGCCTTGCTCCCTGCCCTCATCTCTCCCTTTCCCTGCCCTGATCTCTCCCTTTCCCTCATCTCATCTCTTCCCTGCCCTCATCTCTCCCCTTCCCCTGCCCTCATCTCCCCCGTTCCCTCATCTCTCCCCTTCCCCTGCCCTCATCTCTCCCTTTCCCTGCCCTCGTCTCTCCCTTTCCCTGCCCTCGTCTCCCCCGTTCCCTCCACCCCACGGTGCAGCCGCTCTCTGCGGGCCGGGCACAGCACGGATCAGCTCTTCCCGTCCCTCCGTGGGCACACAGGGATTACACCGGGACCAGCCCCCGCCGTTCCCCCGGCCCTGCACGACAGGCACAGTCGCTGTCAGGAACAGGGGACACCGGGGCTAACGAGCAACCAGAGAACGCCAGGATCTGCGAGTCCAGCCCTGCCCTAACACCTCAACCCGACCCTGGCATCCAGTGCCACATCCAGGCTGTTTTTAAACACATCCAGGGATGGGGACTCCACCGCTGCCCCGGGCAGAACATCCCAGTACTTGACCACGCTTTCAGTAAAAATACTTTTCCTAACATCCAACCTAAATTTCCCCTGGTGCAGCTTAAAGCTGTGTCCTCTCCTTCTGTCAGCTGTCCCCAGGAAAAAGAGACCAAGCCCACCTGAGCACAGCTCCTTTCAGGGAGCTGGAGAGAGAGAATGGCAGCCCAGGGGTGTTGAAGGTTTCGTGTGACAGCAGCAGGCACCACCTATTCCAACAGTCTGAGCCACCACGAGCTGAGATCTCTGCTCACTCCTCCCCGGCCACACAGGACCAATAAATGACCTTTTCAGAGCCAGAACCCCATGCACTGGTAACCCCAATGTGGTCCGTGTGCCACTGCAGACCACGGAAAGCCCTGCAGACCGTGCCGTGGGAATTCACATTGACCCCTAGAGGGGGAACCCACTTAAGGTTCTGCAGCTGCACAGGTGAATGTCCATCTAAACTGCTTCCAAATCTAAAATTAAAGTACAATCAGCTTGACAATACATAAAAATGCCTAAATCAGCAAAGCAGAGATCTTTCCACTCCACGAATGTCACGGGTGTCTCTCTACAATAGCAAAGATTTTAAGGATTCAAGACATCTATAAAAGAGACTGGAAAGTTATTTTTAAAGATCATGTGGTACTATAAATATTTCCCAGCAGCTTAGTCCAACTGCCACATGAGCTGGCCCTATGGAATGGAAAATTGAATGTCCGTTTAGTCAGGGTTCCTCCAGAAATCAGAATAAAAATATCACCATTTAGTTTTCCAAAAATATCTATGTATAGAAAACATGAAAGGCCTTTTTCAAAGGCCCCCTTCCTTCACAGTGCTCACACTGGTACCAAGAGTCCATCAAGTCTAGATTCTCTCATTCTCTTCATGATGTACAGCTAATTTTCCACAAACAAAGATAATTTCATTAGGGTTTTTTATCCCACATCCCTGATTATTTTGCCTGTTCACCTCCTGTAGCTTTATTCCTCTGGTGTACTCATAGCATTGTGCACCAAGTTTTAAAAACTCAAGTCAGGACTTTAAACCCACAGTGAGTGCAATTTCTACTCTGATATTAATGCCTCTAAGTGGCCCAGTTTCCAAGAAATGCTGAGCACCTGAATTTGCAGTTGACTACACAGGACTCAGGGATATGAAAAGAATGCAGACATGTTAACTGGTTACAAATTAAAATTTAATTTAATTTTAAGTAACTGCATTTGAACAGACAGGTTAGATTTCCTCTGGTCATCCCTTTTTACGAAAATTATTCTACAATTCAATAAAAATCTAGTTTAAAAACTAGCTGTGAATGACATTGTCTTCAGAATTTCTTTTCCTGGCAAACAAGTCTACATGCAGAGAACAACACCACTAAACTGGTATTCCAGACTCAGGAGAACTTACAGACTTGGCTTGAACAATGAGCATAGAAGGAAAATCTTCCTTCCTGTTACTTCATGCTCAGGCAAATACACACACCTGCTGCTCCCTCCAAAGAATATTCAAGATGAACTGAACAAGTGAATAAAACTTAAGTCCCAGGCTTCTGACAATTCACAGGCAGCACATAATTCTGGAACACGGAACAGTGACACACCAGCTTCTCACAGCTAATTCACAGCCAGCCTCTGCTCCACCTTGAAATCACTGCATAGACACATTAAAACACAAATAAAGAGCTCCAGGCCATCCTTTTGAATTGT
The DNA here is from genome assembly GCA_013400255.1 of Sitta europaea. Classification (NCBI taxonomy): domain Eukaryota; kingdom Metazoa; phylum Chordata; class Aves; order Passeriformes; family Sittidae; genus Sitta; species Sitta europaea. The sequence continues at coordinate 261,864 of VXBS01002634.1, read as the reverse complement.
GCAGGTAAAGTGAGTTACAGGGAGAAGAAATTTCATATTTCAGTGTTGCTGTGTGGAATTTTCTATAGAAGCATCACTGGGTCACACAGAAACTGGGGATACCATGAGAGAACATTCCCTTTCAGCTGGCTGGAATGCACTTCTGCATGGCTGAGAAGGGAGGAATATAAAGGAATGGAAGAAAACAGCAGCTTAGAAAAGCTCTGCCATATGAGCAACAGTTAATTTGACACCTTGACCAACAGAGTTAGGGAGAGGAAAAGGAGAAAAGCTCAAAGGAAACATTCAGGCCAGTTATTCAGTATTCTATAGCAACTGGGCTGTGAGAAAACATCTGGAAGTATCACCTTTGGAAGCATTTCTAAACAGCTCTCTTAGATGTTTTGGAAAATTTTCAATAGAGTGGGCCCTAACACGAGGGACAATGCATCTGTACAGCCAGGACAGAAAAGAGAGACTGAAGATTTGGGAAAAGAGCTGCTGATTTCACAACCAGGTAACTCCCTTCTTGAGTTACAAGCCAGGTAACTCCTTTTTTGGGCCCTGCAGAGCACTGTGGATTCTTCATGAAATAGAGGGAATGTTGCTTTTTTCCCAACCTGGAAATGAAACTTGAGATAATTTTAGTAAGGAGGTAATTTAAAGCTGATCTTTATTTGTAGGCCTTTAGGGTAGTTATGGAAAAATCATGTAAAAAAAAAAAAAAGAGGGGGAAAAGGGTGAAAAAAAAAAGAGGGGGGG
>VXBS01002634.1:239751-255688 GCA_013400255.1 Sitta europaea | reverse complement strand
AAAAAAAAAAAAGGGCTAGAGGAAAATGAAGACAGTATTATGTGATTTGGAAATTTTAAGGACAAAGCAACAATGTGAATCTCACAGAACCAAGGGTGAACTACCAGCCAGCAATTGCTGTTTTACAGCCATGTCAATATTAGTGCTTGTGGAATCAGAAAAACCTGAATCAAAAGCTACTGGCCAGCAGGCAGGATCTTATGGGGGTGTGAAATGCATCCTACTATAGCTAACAGGCATGACAACAGAACTCCCACCCAAGGAAGCAATCCTGCATGACCCGTGGCCCGTCAAACAAGGGCACAGTGTGTGACTGAACCACACCCCGTGGCAGGAGCAGGATACCCTTTGACTAAAAACTGGATATCCCAAAATTCTAGAGGTCAATGGCTAACTAGACACATGATGACAAATCGGATGGTGGGTGCCAAGAAATTACCCAGGGTCTATAAATTGTGCAGCTTAAACAAACCACTGCCTTGTGGATAGCTCCTGTCACAGCTCCCGTGCTCACCCCCACCGCTCCCTCTCTTCTCACAGCACTTCATCTCTGCAGCTCAGACATCACGCTGACAACAGGCTGGTCCTCTCCAGCCAGCTGTGGGGGATCAGCCAGCCCTGGAGACCTTAAACCATTCCTCAAGCGTGCAAACAAAGCACCCATTGCTGACTCCAGCCTGAGAAACAATCCCTTCACTCGAGGGAGCGCCGCCTGCTCTCTCCCCCCAGCCAACCCCTCCCGTTCTTCGGAGCAGCAGGGCAGGGGTTAAGAGAGGTGGTGTCGATGGGCAGCCAGGACACTTTCCACCTCCACACCACGAGTGGAGAATTTTCCACAGGCTGGTTACACCCATCAGACAGGGTACAAACTCTGCCGGCCTTTTACTGACCATCAGCAGTGGCTGAGGACTCCAGCCATGTAAGAAACATCATCTTTGGGAACTGCATAAAGGTCAGAAAGGCTTGCAGGAACTGCCTCACACACTGGGCTCTGATGAGGACACCTCTTTTCCCCACTGCACCTCTCTGGGGAACGTGAGAAAAACAGAAGTGGCAGCTGGACATCACAAACAGAGGCTCTGCTGGGTGTGAGCTCAGCCAAAAACACAGCACCAAACCCCCTTGGGCCCATGAGACTCTGCCAGCACCCACCAGAAATCCTCTTCCATCCCAGCTTGCAACTTCTGCAAAATAATAATTTTCATGAATCCTTTAATTACACCCTCATTTTGTGTAAATCTTAACTTGTTTTTTCTAAAACATTAACAATCTTGTGAGGCAATTCAGCAATCATAAAACTGTGTGGCAGCAATCAAAATGCCTGTGACAATACAGTAAAACTTTTTACAGTTCTCCACCTACACTCTTTATGTCCAAAGAAACACTTGTGAATGTATGACAAAAAAAAAAAACTTACACCACAAGGAAAGAAAGGGGGAAGAGCCACAGGAAACTTTTGCCAAAAACTCCTGTGTGGCATAACATTCAAGATAAACAATTACAAGCCAAGGAAATAGGCCATTCACAAAGGCAGAGAAAAGGAAAAATAGAAGAGGAAAAAAAATCTTGCACAAGCAATGTAAGATGTCACACAGAAATTACTGGGCTAATTGTAGCCCTACTGTCCTCTGCTCTATAACAATTTGTAGGCCCATCAGACAGGCTGCTGCTCTGCCAATTCTTCCAAAGCACTCAAAAAATCCTTTTGTTGGAGAGGATGTTGCATGTTTACTTCAGGGTAAGGAACTGTGTGTGGGTCGAATGACATAATACAGCAGTTTCTTGGGTATTTTCTCTGTGATTAGACCTCTTACTCTGAAAGAAAGCACTAAGGCAGACATCAGGAGAGCACTAGCAGATGTTTAGGACAGTGATACACAGCTGAGGCATTTTAGAGCTTCTGGCTCACAGCTTTGGTCTCCTCAAGGTTGCCTTGAGCATTCTGTGCTCTCAATAGTGCTGAAGACTGGACAAGTGAATATCACACTAAATTAAAAGCTGTAGCAATGAAGAAACTCACTGTTTCACCAAGTCAGAGACAAAAAAAAAAAAAAAAGTGAATATGAAGCATCAGTAAAAACACTAAATATCTCCAACTTAAAAAAATACTGAAACATATAAAGCAATTCAGTCTTCCTCTGTCTTAAGTTCCAACAATAACAGACATGAAATTCTTCAAGAACATCCACTGCCAGTAATTAAGCCATCACAACTCAAGTCCAAGAACTAAAACAGTGAGCCAAAGAGAAGCTGGCAGCAGTGCACGTTTCCCTAAATGACAGCAGCTTCCATCTTCTGGAGGCTGCACACCTGAGTGCACAGGCTGAAAATGCAGGTTAAAGCCCAGACCTGGCAAAAATATTTCATATCTATCACCCAGAGCTGTGCCAGCTGACCCAGTCAGCAGAGCTCTGCACAAGCACTGCTCTCAAATGCAGTGCCCAGCCTCCTCTGCAGCACAGAGCAGTTCCCAAATTTTACAGGTGGCCCTTATTTCTGCAATAACATCGAGAGACAAAATACCTTCCTGACAATGGACAGCCCACTGTTACACACAGGACAGCATTCTTCTGTGTGCTCTACTTTCCCAGGTATTGGTGCTTGGTCAGAAACCAATATCCTTTAAAAAGCCTCAGACTTCTCTGAAATGTGAAACCCATCTACTTTGTAGGAAATCTTTTAACCAAAACTGAACAAGTTCTCATGGCACAAGAACAGCCACAGAAAAAAGAACAAAAAGGCAGAGATAGAAATTACAGGACACCAAATAAGTTCAAAACATCTGTGTCAGAACTGTAAGTCAGTTCGCATCCTTTCTTCTTCCTGAAGATGGGCAAAACTTAGCATTTCCCAGCATTATTCTTGCAGATAGCAGCTAAAGCCATGCTTTGAGGCTGGATTCAGTTGTATCCTCACCAGGAAGAACTCCATACCCTAATTACACTTCTCCAGGGGGTGGCTGAGGGCAGGACCCCTCTCCCACCACAGTGACTGCCAGAGGCAGCAAGGCTGGATCTCTCCTCCCAGGGGCTGCCTCCTGAGCCTGGCTCCCCTCTCTGGAAAACCAGAAAAAAAATCGGTTTTTTCTGATTCTGGAACGCCCTGTAACCCCCCAGGCTGGGTTAAAACTCACCAGACTCACACAGAGGGCTGTGCTTCCCAAGCAATCAATTTGTCACTCGGTTGCTGCTGAGGTTCCTGCAGGTTTAGAATTGCAAGACAAAGCAAAAAGGTCTCCCAAGGTTCCACCCAGTCTTTATTTTGAACGCGGGGATTCCTTAACAGGGTGTCAGTCACCGACAATGGAATTTTTCTGGGAGAGGGGGGAGGGTGTGTCCCTCCTTCCCAGTGATGCATCCTCTGCCTGATGGTGCTCAGGGTTCACTAACCCAGGAGCCCTCCTCCTAATTGTATCTTAGAACCCGATCTGATTGGAGGCGTGAGGCAAATAATCTTTTTTCTTTTACAATAAACTTAAGGACAAAAGGCTTAAAACACTGTAACTATCCCTTTTAACCCTTATTAAACTTCTAAAAATTTTAATTTTGTACATATTTTCATTATTTATTATTATTTATATTTTTATATTTTTTTATCTTATCTTTTTATTGTCTTGGTTAAATATAAATATAAATATTTATATAAAGATTATATATAGTTCAACATTTTTTAAAATTTGTTTATATGTTTTGGAAATTCTTTAGTCTGGTTTGATTTTTGATTATTTTTAAGAGTATATGTAGTTTTGAGGGTTGTGTATTATTTTTTATAACAGTTTCTTGTTTTGTGGCTTTAGTAAGTGACATTGATAGTTGAAGGATTAGAAGTAGAGCCTTCTTCATATTTGTTTTTTTAATGTTATTTGATTATGTAGCCGGTTTTAGTTATTTTTATTACTGTGCATTGGCTTTTGTGAATTAATTATTTTGATAGAGTACAGTTTTGATTAATTATTTTGCAAATTAAGAATTTTTATATAGTACAGTTTGTAACCACTTTTAACTGCTTTTGACACAGTATAATTTTCCAGCTTTTTATGGCCAATGCCCTGACCCCTGTATAGCTTGAATATTTTAGTGTGATAAACACATACTACAGGTTAGACTTTTCCAAAATATTTAAATGGATGGTATGTGTCAATTTTTAAAAGAAATGCTCACCATGTGAAGTACCTGCCCAAAGGCTCGAGCTGAGCCAGCCCAACCACTGAGCAGCACCTGAGGCAGGTGCAGACAGACCCAGCTCCCTGCCAAGCCCTTGGGACACCTGCAGAGGGGTTTGCAGGAGCCACTGAACCCCAGCCAGCTTCCCACAGCCTAAAGCAGGCTGCAAGCAGTAATTAAAATTCTTGATTCTGTGTGGATTTTCACTGCATCCAAAGCAGACTCTGAGGATGGAAATCTGGGGGGCAAGGGCAGGGGTGTCCATTGCCAGCAGCACAGAAATTCCTGTTCCTGTCTCTCTGGTCTCACAGCACAATGGCATCCCACACTTTGGGTGTTTAGGCTGCTCCTGAATCTAGAGTTAATTACCTGGCAGAACACAAGGACTTGCTCCCAAACCCAATTACCCCATCACTTTTAATGAAGAATTCTTATATTTGTGTAAGGAGACATTTTTATGCTGTCCTTTTTCAGGATTTCTCTCTGACTGCCTTAAGCTCTGAAAGGCCCAAGGACTGATGAAGCATTTCCTCTGAATTCAGGAACACCTGAACATGGCCCCTGCTGCTGATGCATTTTCTGCTCACTAGAGTGTCACAGATATGAAAACACTGACAAACCCCAACTGGTTCCACCCAAAAGTGGACAAATATTTACCTGCACTTTAAACAGAGAAATAAAACAGTGAGCCTTCATCCTGTTTCTGTGAAGATCCCATCACCATTACTGAGTTACTGGAAATGTTTCTAGTAGCACTACTTGTGATTTCTCTTCCTTGTGATCTGTGTAGTCTATTTTCCTCACTGCTTTCATTCCCCCTGTTTCACTTCCCAATTACATTCTGTGAAATGCCTAATATGGTGAAACGATGTAAATTTACTTCTATTTAGTTCCCAAATTCTGCTTCTTGTTGTGCTCATATTTGAACTTATACAAATGAGAACATGGAGTTAAAAAGCAGGACAGAACAATTTTAATTTATTAATTACTATGAGCCATTTTGTGAAGGTACTGCCCACCCTGCTCCAGGTATCCCTTGAAAAGCTTTGTTCCTTATGATTAAAATAAAGTCCCAAGAGACTATGAACCAACACAGAAATACCTAAGTGTATTTTACAGACATGCTGCTGCAACTCAATTTGCTATTTGGTCCCAAATATCACCACATAATAAGCAATAACAGCATTCCATCACTAACATGTGCATACAGTAAATACCATCTGAAATTAGATGTAATCACTAAGAATACTTCCTGTGCTGAAGAAGGAAAAATACAAGTATCTAATAAATGCAGTTTACCTCCAGGTATACCAAACACTCCTAAGCAAATCTATTAAGCTCTTTTAGATAATAAAAGTGTGCATTTTAATCTGCTCTTGCTCCCCACTCCCTTCTCTTTCAGGTAGTGAGGCCTCAAAGAAAAAATATTTAAAATATGAAGGATAATTTCAGCAGGACAATTTATAATTCTATGTAATTTGAGAATTCAAAATCTGAACTAATCCCAGGCTGGAATGCATGGTTTCAAAAACAGAACAACAAACAAACAAAACCCTAAACAAAAACACATCCCACAAAAACTAAACACAAAAGACTATCATCAAACCAACAGTTTAAATCAGATTTTGGGTCCAAAAATCAGATTTGAAGAGTATTCACATATTTTACCCTGCCTTTGGACATAGCACCTGAAGTCACAGAACACTCGAACCAAGAACAAACCGAGCAACCCAAACCCCTCTGCTTCCCCCAGTAATTCACACTCCATGGCTTTTTCTGGCTTCCTCCAGTAAGGCAAGGCTCCAGTCCATTCACCAGCTGCCTGTTGCACATTTCTGAAGCAGCAGAAGAGTTCTGTGGAGGCAGGAGCCCTGCAGAGAGAAATCCCTTCCACCTTCTGGCAAGTACAGAGCCCGAGCAGCGCCCAAGGCATGACCCCACCTGGGGCTCCTTCAGTGGAGGAGAGGCAGCAGGTCATGGGCAGGGCATTTATCCTGCTCTGTCACTCAGCTGGGACACCAGGATTTGCACCACTTTCTGGCAAGGGGCAGGTAAAACTCAGCCCCCCTTGATAAATGAACAGGAGCTCCTTCTTGTCCCAGAGCTGATGGCTGGATTCTTTCCTCTGACACCTTCAGTGCCCTCTGCACCCCAGCCTGCTGCTTCCCCTCCAAACTGCAGGAGCTGTAGGACACCAGGGATGCAAACCTGGGCACACAGAAGAGCTGCAGCAGCAGCAGCTGCATTTAAGAAAACAAGTATTATAATATGACAAAATCAGACACCAAAAAAGTGACTCTTGCAGCTGAAAGCAAAGGCTTTTCAGTTTTCACACAGTGGTGGCTCAGCCAAGACAGAAATTTCCCAACACCGTGCTTGACAGTAGAAGGGTGATTTTCCAAGGAAAAGCTCAAAAAATTTTCCATAAACTCCTTTCAAATCTTCTCCCAAGATAAGTGAGAAAGAAAACAAAGCCCCTCTAAAATCTTATTTTACTTCTCACAAGTACATTGCAAGAAAAAAAGCACATCACAGAACAGCAGAAAGTTTAACAACAAACCATTTAATTTTCCACCACAGCCCAACAAATCTTTGTGCAGCTTAACTGGGTCTGTTATCACAAAAATGTAGATGCTTGAGCCAAAGGTCTCAGGAATGCTGCCATTTCTGAAGAACCCTTCTTGTGTAAGGGGTCTAACCACGGCCTCTTTTTCAGGGAAATTGTCATTACCTAGGTAGAAACCCTTTATTACTGCACAAACAGAGCTAAAAACCACCCAAAGAACAGCGTGCTACTTTCTTGGCCAACAAGTCCTGCTTAAATCAACAATGAAGAAGCAATTGAGGGCATCAAGAGAGTGGAAAACTTTCACAGAAATTGGTATATATTGTCTGGTTCTTCCAAGCTTTATCAGCACAGCACAAAGAGCCTGCACCTCTCATTCTCCTGAGGCAATAACCCCAGGAATTCACCCCTAAGCAGTGATACACCAGGGTTTAAAAACTGACAGGCAGTGATGGGAAGACAAAAGGAGCCACCAAATGCTGAAGGTCTCTACAAATCCTGTAGTTGTACCCAATAGAGTACCGAAACAAGTTATCAAACTACAAATAAATCAGAAAATACAGCCATGGTTCAGGTTAACATTCATGTTAAAATGAAAGTAACTTGAGGATACTAAAATTATGAGCTGCAGAGATAGACTAAGGCAAGAATCACTCTGCCTTCTCATAAAATTTACCTGGAAGTTAACTTGAACAGAAATAACTCAGAGAAAACAGCTATAAATAGAAAGGGGTTAATCATTCAAATTTCTATTCCCATGACAAGAATACACTAAAGACTCACTTTTTAATCTTATGATACTATGCTTTAAAAAATACTTCAGCTGCTGCACTATAATCTGTCTCTACCTACTTTTTAAGAATATTTTCTCCTTTATTTTTTTTAAATGCAACAAAGGAGGTTTTCTTTCAACAAAAACATTTTCACCATCAAAGTGAAACATTTTCAGTCACCAAAGTGAGCCTGTGCATCAGCTGGAACAATTATATGTGATCACTTAAACGGATCTTTTTTTAATGGGGCCACTTAAAAATACATTTACCTTTCCTCCATCCTAATATAAAGCACATAAAACTTCTTTGCCATCGATATCAGCTACCAGAGCTGCTACAAATTATTTTTTCAATTAAGTGTTTGCATTTATCCTAAAGCAGCAGAGAATCACTAAGGCTGGAAAAGGCCTCCAAGATGATCGAGTCCAACTGTTCTCCCAGCACTCAGCCCTGTCCCTCAGCATCACACCCATTGTATTTGCTCAGGGACATTCACTCAACTTCACCAGGCAGAGGCACCAAAGGAAGAAAAGTGCCTCACCCTGCACGCTCAGATAAAAACACACCAGGATAACCCAGTGTCTCTCAGCTCACACAGAGCCTGTGACACACTTGGAAAGAGAATCTAATTATTACAAATCCCCAGCCAGTGCTTCACTCACAGTATTCCTCACCCAAGTAAATTAATGTTGAAGCTTTTAAGTTAAGCCAAATGGAGAACAGGAAATAATACCCTGAGAGAAGTTCTTTATTCAAAATGTAGAAACAGATAGGGGCTTTTGTCATTTTGTTGACAAAAGTTGACCTAAAGTGAGTTGCAATGCAGCAGAGCTGCAGTGACAAATCAGCACCCAATATGTGCACTCAGCTTCAGCAGACACAGAGCTGCTGCAGATCAGCATTGGCCACTTATCACAAGAAATCGTGAGCAAAAGACTTCATTGTGGTCTTAACATTACTTACAACTTTTTAAGTAACATCCTCTTGTTCTTCCCAAACTTGCTTTTGTTGAAGAACTCCACTAAACAGCCTTTCCTTTTTATGCAGAACTGTTCTGCTCTCCCCTCCCACTGCAACTCTTCATGCACCAGATTTATTTACAACACCCAGAGGAAACAGAAGCTCCCATTTATCAAAGGGCTGCAGAATGCAAATAAACAATTGCTATGTATTTATGTTAGCTGGACTCTAATTTGTGCAGAATGGTGCTGAGTATCAAAAAAAATGGTATCCTAACAGTAAAAGCAACAACTCAGTGAACAAAATGTTGCTGTTGTTATTATTACTCAGATAAAAATAGAGTTAGGTCATTATTCTGAGCTTACTAAAATTTTCAACATAGCTAGAGGTCACCCAATTCAAGTGTAAATAAACATTTTTATTAAAGAAAATATTATCTCCCTACATTACTACCACAAGTAGCAGATGCAAAAAAGAAACTCCAAAGTACTGGGGAAGTAAAACTGGCCTAGCATGAAGACTCTGAGAATTCTACACATCTGAAGAGTGACATCTCTACCTATAAACACACAGGAAATTTTGCAATTGTTTGCACATAGCTTGTAAAAACTCATAAACACAATAAAATTATTTAAAGTTAGATATTTATTTGCATGCAGATTATCAGTATATTATAAAGTGGTTTTTTTTTTCAATAAAAAATAAAAGGACTCTTGTCAAAAGCACTGTATCTGTCTTATGTGGTTACTAAAAAGAAGCAGAACAATATTATTTACCAAGCACAGATAATCAGTGCCTCCTCTTTTCTATTATTAACAACAGAAAGTCTCTTTTTTTGCTAGCAAGTTTTGTGCCAAAAATTAATGTACCATTTGCTGCTGACAATCTGCCAAACTAATGATAGTTTTCTTCACTCCAGAGGGTTCAGAAACTACTCCTCACTTCCCAGTCAGCATTCATCACAGATTCCTCCCATGAAAAGAAACACAAGACAGCTCATCTACAGACACATACACACCTCAGTCATTAGCACAAGTAAATAATTCAAAACCTTCAGCAGAAGTACACAAATGTTCTTCATCTCCTGCTCTTGTGGCTCAATCCACAATTCCTCTATTTCACATAAACCTGGAGAAGACAGCTAAAACAGACTCATTTAGGATGGAAGAGCCCCTTCACAGTAAGTTTAAGCTTTAACCCAGTGCTGCCAAACCCAGCACTGCTCTGAGTGCCACATCTGCCCACCTTTAAAATGGATCCAGGCATGGTGAGTGCACCACTTCCCTGGGCAGCCTGGCTCAAAGCTAGATAAGGCTTTGGGTGAAGAAATTTTGCCTAATACCCAACCTGAAGCTCCCCTGGTGCAGCTGAGGCCGTTTCCTCTCAGCCTCTTCCTTGGTGTCTGGGAAGAGGCTGGCCTTGCCTGGCTGAAACCTCCTTCCAAGCTCTGGTAAAGACTAAAATTGCACAGTGAGCTGGGGCTGCCCTGGATCCCTGGCAGTGTGATCCCAGGCTGCACCCTGGGACAGTGGGAGGTGTCCCTGCCATGGCAGGGGAGTGCAGCTGGCTGACCTTTAACCACCCAAAGCATTTTAGGATGCCACATATCAAATTTTATTTCCTACTAGGTTAGGCAATTGTTTTTGGGGGTTCAGTCTCACCCACCTCCATGACCCAGTAACAGGACTAACACTGCTGGCTCTGCTCACCCTCTGGGGTGGTTCTCCCACTGCACACAGGGCCAGCACACACACAGCACTGTCTCTCCTTCACTGCTGTCTTTACACCAAGCACTAGCCCTTCTTTGCTTAGAGGATCCCTAGCTAGGGCTTGGAAAATCCTCCTTAAATATTTTATGTCTTGAACTGCATCCTTAGCAGGGCATACAGACAACCAAAATAGTAAATTTGTGAATTCTTTCCCTGGATCAAAAACAAAGTAAGATGCTCAGCACTAAAGATGCTCAGAAATACAAAGACTCCAAGTCCATGTGATTTTCCAACTCCAAAACACAATGTGTGTGGTGGTGTGGAAATCCCAAAGGCCTTGCCTTCCTCAGCAACACCTATTTCAGTCAAAAAGGGAACTAGAAAAAAAAAAAAATGAACCCACAAAAAAATCCCCCAATGCAAAAACCATCCCAACACCAGCAGAGAGTAAATAACATTGTCACGTATGGTTAACATACTTAAATTCTTTGGGGCTTGAGAGGGAAATAATGGGGGATCTGGGGAGAAGCACTAACCCAAGAGAAGCAAACTTATTGCCACACTGTACAAAGAAAAAAAAAAAAAAAAAGTAAAAAAACCTGGGAATACTGAAAGGTAGATGAAGTGGAAAAAAGTACAGGCAAAAGGACCAAAGTACTCTTCAAAACCAGAAAAGGAATCTGAGACATGAAGCCAAGCAGGAAGGGGATTCAGTGCCCAGTGCAATTCTCAAATAATATTTTATGTGCTTCCTTCTACCAGGTCAACTTTGCACTTAGCTTTTTGAGTTTCTGCTGGCAGCACTGACCTTTGTTTACCTGGTTCTCCCCTGCAGCTGGGTCTGTACCAATGGTTTGTACACACAAACTACAGACTAACCTTCTGGAGGACTAAATAGCAATGCTCACAGCACTGACTGAAAACCACCCTTCTGCAGGACTCAAAAGCAGTTCTGTGGCTGTCATTTGTAGTGACACAAATGTAATCAGTTTTATAAATCACACAGGCTCCATATTCTTCTGTCATAAACATTCTATACTCCTAAACTTCAAATTGTTAACGAAAAATAATAGCACATTTCAAAAGGTTATATTTGCTTGTTATAAAATGAAATGAGGCAACAATATCAAAATGCATTTCTCAAGCACCATATTTACTGAAGATGAAAAAGGTACTGCTCAAGAGTTAGCTCCCATAAGAACATCAAGCACTAAAAAATGTTACCAGTTAGTCTATTAGCTAGAGATTTTGTGCGATGTTCTCTAAAGCACCTGCCTACTGTGATTTTTAACTGCTTCTGGGACGCTGTAGCTGCACACAAGCACAGGTCTTCCACATTAAATGTGTCACAAAAGCAATTTACAGCAGGACCTGGGCCTCTTGCAGAGTCAGGTTAACAGACCACCAGCCCACAGTCCACATAACAGCTTTCATAAACAACTGGCTAGTCTCATGCTTGTTTTTAAATTATTTCATTGCCCTGATACCTTCTGTGCACACACTTTCAGAAACACCAAGAACTAGCAAACACTTCAGAGCAACACTGTACCATAAAACTAAAGGCACAGCAGTATTTTTATAGCAAACAGCAGCAAATTCTTATTAACAGCCAACTTCCACCACAGAGCCTCACATGACTTCCACAAAAGTCTTTATCTACCTCTGCCAGCCACAGCAGCCACATTGTGCCAGCTGATGCCAGCTCCAAACTTACACCCTCCAGTTCATCTCTGAATTCTCTCACAGAGGTTTTTTTATATCCATATGATGCCTGGGGGCAAGGAGAGCACAGGAATGACCTAAAGTGAGAGCAAGCACTTCCAGCCCCTAATGGACTCCAAACTCATCCTCACTTAGAACTGCCCATCAGCTCCAAATTAATGCCTCTGCTTTTGGCCTCGCATACAGGAAATATGAGGGGAAAGCCCCAGAAGACAACTGTGAAAAGAAATTTAAAATCTACCTGAGCCTTTAGTAGCCCCTAAAAGTGAACTCAAAAAGACAGCAGTGAGAACACCCTGATTACTTGTGTCCCATAAAAAGAAATCAGAAATAACAGTGCTGCCACTGTTCCTCTCCTTACACATAAATTCATGTAAAGACAAAACATAACATCACATACCAGCACAAAAATTAACCCCCAACACAGACTTTACTCCCATAGTTTCTGAAAAACAGGAATAAAAATTGTATTTATACAGCCAGTAGTGAAGTACTAAAAGATTATTTATCAGCCTAATGTGGGAAGTAAAACTCTCCAGCTTTACAGCAGCGTATAAAGCTGAGCTACACAAGCATAAAAAACTAGGCATGGATATTTCTGATGGAGTTAGTTCCTTTAAGATATCTTGACACTGTTATTTTGATGAAATCACAAAGCTATTCTAAAAAAAAATCAGGCTATTTTTGTTTTTTTCAAAAACTACTTTTGCAAACAAAAGCAAGATATTCTAGAAAGAGAAAAGCACCCTTTACAATTCAATTTCACAGCAAAATTTAATAAAACACTACTTATGAAAAACACGTGTTTGACAAGCTTGAAAAAATACAAAAGTAAACTGCAAGTAGCAATTTTACATATTTTGTGTCAGGAGGAAGTTATAGTACTTGTTATGCTCTTTCAAAAAAGTGAATACAAAACTTACTTCTATATAGGCACATGTAGCTCCAAAGACACGAAATTACCCTCGAGTTCAACTAGTTCACGATTTTAAGTCGAGACACCTAAGGTAACCGAATTGATGCAATTCTCCCTTGTTAATGAGCCTTTTTAAAGGTTTGGCCAAAAGCCAAAGCAGCAGAGGCAGGTGAGGACAGCCCGGATCCCTGGTGGTGCACAACCAGTTTGTGCAGCAGTGCCCTGTAGCAGGCTGGAATTAAACCGTGGCTGCCTACGAGAAGCCAAAATCAAACCGAGTAACAAAGCACGCACACTGCTCATCAGTGAGGAAGCAGAACTGACCCAATGTCACTTCTCAAAGGAAGCTGGGTTTGACACCTCGGTGTTACTCCTTTCATCTTCTGAAGCCGGTATGTAAATTCAATTATGCTGGTACCTACACATCCACGAGCATTTGCACATGAGGGCCTCCACTGCAGCTCCTAATGTATGTAAATGAAACTGCATTCCTGAATTTCTTTCCATCAAGGCCGAGATAAAAAGGTGTACCCATGTAAATTTAATAGACTGACACGGTTTGGTGGATGTTGCTTACAAAGTATCCGATACTTCAGGCATTATCCAGACCCGTGTAAGGTTCCCTGAATTGTGATTAATTCAAAGCTCACCTGCTGTTAATTCTGTATTCTAGGTACACACCTTATCAACCAAACCAAAACTGTTTGCTTACTAGTTAACACTAAAACAAATTAAAAAACAAAAAAAAAGAAGTTAAATTTCTAACACAAGATGATCTTTGCCCCCAGATCTGATTTCATTATCAAAACAAAACACATTGGGACTTTCACACGTGAGTGACTGGAACGACTAGCAGCACTGCCACAAAACAAATTGTTTCATGCACTCAAGTGTTAATACTGAATTTCTGACCTCCACGACTCAAAGGCCTCATACTTTGAAGCAAATGATTTGAGATGCAGTGTGTAACACCGTGTGTCAGCCCGAGACCATGGCTTGGAGGAAAAAACACATTCACTAAAAAAAAAAAACAAAAAACCAACAAAACAAAACAAATAAACCCCACCAAAACAAACAAGCAAGCTTTTCTATGCAACAGTGTGAATGATGCTTATTTCACATTTTTCTGTCCTGGACTGCTTCCACAGAAACGGGCAGTTGGGAAAAGGGGCAAACTTCCTCTCTTTGGGGTCTGCTGCTCCCAAGAGTGGCAAGTCAGAAAGTCAGCTAAACCAAAGCAGCCCATGGCCTTTGGATAAATACAGCATCCCATCCCACAGCCCAACAAGCCCTGCATTTATTTTCAGGTAAATGAACTGATGGCAACTTTTAAAGAACCGAGGGCAACACTTCCATGTGTATCTTTAGATCTGTGAAAAAGCACTCAAACTGCCTGAACTGTGTGCTCTGGCTGCTGAAACACAACAGCAGCTTCCTAGCTGAACAGCCAAAACACCAGCCTGCACTTCCACACAACTTCTAAATAACAACATCCTTTCCTGTGCACCCTGCAGCCCTCTCTAACAGCCTGGATTTTTACTGGATTTTGGGTTTACATTATTTGCAAAATAGATCATAGAGGAGACACATGCAAACTTTAAAGGGAAAGGAGTAGTGGAACAGGACATGTTCTCACTACATCACAAAAGTCAAAGAAAGATATTTTTTTTTTAAAGAAGGCTTTCCTACACTAGATTTTGGAGTTCTGCCAAAAGTCCATAGACAATTGGAGAACCAGCAAATTCATGACATCAGATATTCCAAGGAAGTGAAACCTGGCTGAACGGAAGTGATTTTTACTCAAGAAAAATATATACTTAAATAGCCAAACGACAAATTTTAAGGCCACATATAGAGGAGGTCTCTTTTAAAGAAAAAAAAAACATAAAAACACACAGAAAACCAAACCAACAACCCCCCCAAAACATTTAATCAATGTTAAAAAGCCCACTCAAGCATGTTTCCAAGGCAATACACATCAACACTTTCCTGCTGTTACTAATACCCTGATACTCTTTTTAAAAAGGCCAGTACCCCAGTTACAGAGAGTTTCTGTTCAGTAACGCTTTTGTGAATCCCACTCTCTGGAGAAGCACTGCTCGCTGCCCTGGAACTCCCAAAGCCACCCCCAGGCCGAACTGAAGCTTCCAGAGCAAAGTTTCCAGGTGACTGATCGATTCCCCAGCCACACATATGCATTCCACTCAACTTCACAACCCTTTGCCAAGCATATGGACGCTCAATGGTCCTTTATATGCAATTTTCCTGAAAGCAAGCATGCTCTAACGTTTTATTCCACCTTTTCATTAATCTTTGAAGGCATATAGCTGTGGGAGTCTCTAGCTGGTACTGCAAAACACAGGTTAATCAAATTTCTCTGACATCCTTCATGTATTCATCTCACTTCGAAACTTGAACTATAGTCCTGAACAGATAAATTAAACGTTGCTGGGGTTTCCAGCCTCAGGAACTTCCTGAACCTAAATGAAGTTCAATATCAACAGAGTAATTGGCAGCACGGACTCAATTAGTTCCTAATATTTACAGTTATGGCTACACTTGTCAATTCCAAATGAACCAAATTTGTCGGTGTCTCTAGCAGACAAGAAAAGACTAAATGCATCAAGTTCGAGGGGAAAACCCCCAAACACTGAAACCAAAACAAACCAAAAAACCTCCCTACATTCCAATAAAAATTCAGCTTTCCGGATTTGGGAAAGTGTCCAGCATGAGTCTAAGCACACATGTGTTGGAGCCAGACAAACCAGCGAGTCTGGCCTGAAAGGTCTCCGTCTCTCTTTCAGGAACTCTTTGGGATTGATGAAGATTTATTTCCCCCGTGCACAGAAGCAGCTCCTCGTCTGGGGAAGTTCGGTTGCCTGTTCGGAGACGACAGCAGCGCCAAAGCCATCGCTCCGTGCGCCGCCCTGTACAGCGCGAGCAGCTGACTGCGAACACATTTCCCAAATACTGCTTTGCCATACAAATTCCTGCGGCGCCGAAGGAAAACAACGCTCAGGAACTCAGCTGAAAGCAACCGGGAGTATCGAGTAATAGAAACGCCACTTAAAATTCACAGAGCAACCACCGACAGTTCTCAGCTGGGAGGGAAAAAAAAAAAAAAGAAG
>VXBS01002634.1:219930-239491 GCA_013400255.1 Sitta europaea | reverse complement strand
GTGCCCGTGAGCCCCCGGCCAGTCCCCGCGGAGTGCTCCGCTCCTCTCCGCTCCCCTCCTCTCCGCTCCGCTCCCCTCCTCTCCGCTCCTCTCCCCTTCGCTCCCCTCCCCTCCCCTCCCCTCCGCTCCGCTCCTCTCCTCTCCGCTCCTCTCCGCTCCTCTCCGCCCGTCCGTTCGGAGCCCCCGACAGTCGCTACCGCGGCCCCGGGCAGGGGCGGCCGCCCTTGGGCACGCTGGAATCCCATCCTAGAGCGCCTTTCCCGAAGCGCCTCTTGGAAATCAGCAGGGAAGAGCTCATTATAGCAGCCTATTGCCTTGCCAATGTATTCCCTGATCCGTGCTCTTTTCATCTCAAGAGGCTTGGTGCTGAGCGGTCAGGAATAATCGCGGGGAAAATAGTACCTGTAAAAGGGGGGTTTTCTAAGGCTTGAAAGAAGCAATGAAAGGAAGGCAAGATAGAATGTAACCGGTAATGAAACAACTTTCGCATGCAGCGGGCCGGTCCCCACCCACTGGAATCAGCAGCAACATTCCTGCCGCCTTTAATGAACGTAGGGCGAGGCGGAGCACATCCTTGTCCGCAGAGTACGATCGCTTTATGCGTATTTTAACATCCCTATGCTAATAATCATGCTGTATCATTAAGCTTGTCTATTTTAGTCTATTCATTTTTCCGGTTTTTCCAGTTTTAAAAATGGATGGATGGATTTACTTCCGCATCTTCACTTGCTGATTCTCAAGGCACTAAAAATCCATTAAATTTGGATAAGAAAATATCGAGGAAATGCCTTGTTGTTTTTTCCAAACCACCCAACCAACCACAACACGAATTAACTGGAAATCTCTGGGAAGGACAATGATCTCGCCTATTACTTCAGCAAACGGGATTTTTGCATGAATGGTGATCATGCAATGCTACTCCTGGGCAAATCTCAGTGAAAGGGCAGAAGTTAATGAGAAATCTTGCCTACCGTGTGTCAGTCGCCTTCACAGCCTGTCTGTCGTGTATCAATTAACAGCTCCCCTTCCTGCCTTTAACCAGTTCCTTAAGACTCAGTACCACAGGCATTGCTCCTGAACACCACACTGCCACTTCACACCACAGAGTGTAGTAACTTCCCTTGACTTCCCTTCTTCCTGGAAAAAAAAAAAAAAAAAAAGCCCGTAGAGTTCAAATGAAACTGGTTTATCAGGCAAATATGCTGCTCATACAAATGGAACGTGTTCTACATAATAAAGTTTAGTTCAGCATGTTGAGCCACTTGTTTCTTCTGTTTAAAGTTTACGTTATAATTGAAATATAGTTCTGAAGAAATAAGGTATTAATGAAATCCAGCAGTGTAAAAAGTCCCGGATACACAATTTTTCGAATCATTCTGATACTTGTGGTTTTGACATTAAATATTGCAGATAGTCTTGGCTTAGAATCTGAAACCTTGGCTCGGTAGTTGGTCTCACTGATGACAAATGGGCTCGTGGCTGGGAAGGTTTGATAACGTTTTTTTAAAGGAGCTGTTTACTCTCGATCTTGCAACATTAGGTGGCTGTTCTACAGGATCGAGTGCAGCCTTTGCAAAGCATTAGCTGAGCATGGTGTGAGTGACTTACTGGACTGGGCATTGGGCTACAATCCAGAGGCTTAAAAATCTGTTTACTGTAAAAATCTGTTTACTGTAAAAATTCATTTTTTCAATTGAATAATGATGCCTTGAAGTGTCCATCACACATAAAGCCCCAGGCTCTTGAAAACTGTCTTGTATAGACAATTTCTGTGAATAGACTTCAATGAAACCTGACCACACCAAGTTTTTCTCCAGGGCTGTAATCCCTGATTTCAAATTTCCTTTCCATTTTCTGTGCTATGCCTCCAAATACAACATCAGTATTTAGCAGGGGGAATAAAGAGATCTCGATCAGTAGTTATTAACATATTTCAGATTATATTGATCAGCTTGCATGATATTCATGTTCTTGTCACACATGGAGTTGTAACAGGCAGTGTGTGTGATACGGATAAGGAACTTGCCCTGAAATATCTTAAAGAAACATTTTTATATCCTATGTGGCATGCAAAAAAAACCCCAACCACCAGACTTCAAATATCATTTTAATTTTCAATTTCCTTATCTTTGGATTCCCTTCCCACCCCCCTCTACAAAACAACAAATGTTCTATTATTCTGCCCCCCAGGCTATTGTTACATGTGTTCTCAGTATAACGAAAGGGTTTTGTCTAAAAGGGCTGAATCTGAGTCATGTCTTTGTATGTGAAACAGCTGTACACCTAGGGCACATTCTTAGTTGCTTGAAATCGTGTCATTTTCAGGTTTTTGGGTATATAGTCTTTGAATCCTGGGTCACTGGAGTGATCAGAAGAAAGGAGCTAAATTGTCTCTGCATTTGCAAACATCACAGAGCTGTGGCAGCGGACCCAGACATTAAAAAAAGGCATCCAGGTTAGGGATTTTTGGCCTGAAGCAGAAAAGGCCATTCTAAAAAAGCATTGAAGTTATTAAATCTAAAGGACAATGATCCAGAACACAGCAAAATGCTGGGCAGGAGATGCTTAGAAAGACTTCATTAGAAAATTTCAACACTTAGAGCAACTTGCAGCTATCCAATGCTGTGATACAATGGCAACATCAACAAACCAAATGAGCTTTGGACAGTTAATGCACAGGAATATTTTCTGGTGAAAACAGAATGACACGAAAATTTCTCATCAGTAATTCTTTTCTTAAAAAAAAAAAAAAAAAAAGGAAGTTGTATTCAAAACTGTGTGAGCAATAGTAGAGAGAATAATGGTCACTTTACATTGCATGGTCATCCCTTTGTCAGCTTGCTGCCTACTGCTGTCCAAATAAAAGTCTTTAGAAAATCTTGTGTATGACAAATAGCATGTCACTCTCCTCAGCAGTCACTAGAGGAAAGCCAGTTTGCTTTGTAGCATTCAAAAAATAGCTTATCTGTTAGCAAAACTTTCATTTCCCCTTTGAAGGCCCTCCTTCATCTATACTAGAAAAAATATGTCCCCTGTTGCCTAAAGTAGCAGGTTGTTACTCTTTGGAAGATAGAATCATTAGTCACTGAAATTTAAGAAGTGAATAATACTGCTTGTGACTATTTCAAATCATGCATTTAGTACAATACATCCCAAGGATCAGGTTTAACTGTCAAAGTCTATATTTAATCTCCTGTAGGGAAAACACTGAGAGATTCCCAATCCATGATTTCACGCCCTAGGTTAAAGCACTGCAGCACGTATAAAAGATATGACAGAGAGAAGGGTGTGGGTAGCACGGTCCTGTTCCAGCCTCAGCTGACAGAAATTTGCCTCCTGGACCTCGCCCATCTCTGGGGTGGTTGGACAGCCCAGCCTGTGCCAGCCAAGCTGGCCGCTGCCCCCAGGGAGAGGTGCTGTGTCCTGGTGAGGGATGGCTGAGCTCCGCCCCAGTGCTGGGAGCAGGGCGCACCCACAGGGGCTCTGGGCACTGCCTTGGGCCCGTGCCCGTGCTGGCTCCAGCCCGGGCGCCTCCAGGAGCCCCCCTTTGTGTGCCACGCTGGTTCCCGAGCAGGGCAGGCAGCAGCCACGGAGCCCAGTGATGCTCAGGAGCAGACTGCACACGCACACGGCAGACAAAGGGGATGCTCTGGCTAACGGGGCAGCAGCCTGCGGCCACAGCGAGCAGCTCTGAACAGTACTTTGCTAAACCGAGTTATTCAACGCCAGGAAAATTCAGCAGAAAAGCTCTCTGAGAACCTAGAGTGTACATACAGGAACCAGAGAGGCAAACCCCTCTGCCAGCTGCAGCAGCCCCTCAAACCCAGCTGCAGCAGCCCCTCAAACCCAGCAGGAGCTGCCCCTCAAACCCAGCAGGAGCTGCCCCTCAAACCCAGCAGGAGAAGCCCCTCAAACCCAGCAGGAGCTGCCCCTCAAACCCAGCAGGAGAATCCCCTCAAACCCAGCTGGAGAATCCCCTCAAACCCAACTGCAGCAGCCCCTCAAACCCAGCAGGAAAATCCCCTCAAACCCAGCAGGAGCTGCCCCTCAAACCCAGCAAGAGCTGCCCCTCAAACCCATCCTGGCCCTTCACTGCTCTGTTCCCCCGCTGAACTCCGTGTCGGAGAACTCTCATTTTAAAATTTAAAGCCAAACTTAAACGACACTGAGCCACTAGAAATACAGGGCCTGTTCCTCACCCTCCCTGACCTGGCAGACTGCTGTGCCACAGCAGAATCACCAGCATCCCCCAGGGCAGCCAAAGCCCTGCTGTGAGCTGCTGGGCTCAGCTCCTCCTGCTCCTCCCCACCCAGACAAGCTGTGTGAGGTCGGAGCTGGAGGCAGCCTGTCCCCACCAAGGCTCTCCTTGCTGGTGATCCCACAGAGCTTCCCTGGGGCCTTCCAAACCTGAGCCCTGCAGCTGAACCCTCCACCCTCCATGGAAACCCACAGCCAGGAGGCACATGGTGCTAATGCTTCCAAAGCACAGACACCCCACGGGCAGGAGCTCCAAGGCAGGCACTTTAAAATGTGGCATTTTGATCAGTTCATGCAAATTCTGTTGTAATAAAGCAGCAAATTTTTAATGGCACTGATCTGTAGACAAACTGACTGGAGACACTTATTGTCACTAATTCCATGCCATAGCCAATGTATTTTTTCTGCATCTGTTCTGGTTTCTGGGTATGGTGACCCTTTACAAGACAGCTTTTTCATGAAGTATGTGGACCTCCATCTGTATCAGCAAGTGAAGATAACACAGCTACTCAGAATTGGGAAGAGTAAGGCCTTTACAACAATCTGCAGCATCCTGAAGTGGCCAGCTGACTCTACCCTGCCACATTCTCCCTTCATATACAAATAACTCTACATAGTCTTTCATTTTTCCAGTTTCTTAACACAGGCTTCGTAAAAATAGTTCCATCAATACAAAACAAATTCTTTCATCCAAAAGGCCAATGCTTACTAGAACAGGACTTCTGTCCACATGTAACCTCACAGCCCACACAGGCAAGTCTCCCACCAGCTATCATTTCCTCTGCCCACTCTATGGGCCTGAAGTCATAACCAATATTAACATTTTATTAACATAACTAGATTGTTAGAAATGTCAGATTTTAGTCGAGGCACCGAGTTCCCTTGTGTTATTTCTAATCAAATACAAAGATCCCATGACACATTTTGACAAAAAGTAGGACACAGCCAGCTTATTTATTCTTTTACTAAAAATAGGCATCAATGTCCAGCAGGTTGTAACGTGTGAGACAGCACTTCAAGTGTAACAGCTGCTCCTCCTGCCTCGATACATCTGTGTTACCAGCCCCTCTTTCAATCTGCTCATTACCAAAATCAAACATCAGCCTTCACAAGGAGTTCCCTTTTGCTGAAATGCTTGCTATGATTAGGCTAACCAACAACTGGAAAAGCAATAAAACATCTTCTCATCCCTACAGGAGGAGTTCCTGACACCCTTCCAAGCACAGCACAGCATGTTTTACATCTCCTGGGTTAATAGCATATTACTATTCTCAGCCAGAGGCAAAGACTAGAGAGAGATTCATTACAGGAAATCCGTGTGGCTCTCTCAGCCTCTTTGCATATTTATTTTCTTGCTGGCCTTTTTGTTAAGGCAATTCTGATAACAGAGCAGATGTGACAACTGTGAAAACCAGTAATGATCAGGAATGTTATTGAGGCTGTCACACTTTTTAATGACTGTGGATATGAGACACTGTATTATTTCAGAATTTCACCTTGAGGAGACTTTCAGCTGATGTTCTGTCAAGTTTTCTCAGAGATCATTGTCCAGCCACAATGGTGCAAGTCATGGTTAGTGAGACTCTGTTCTGTCAGGAGTGCCACAAGAGAAAATCAAGCCTTTTTCTCTCCAAGTACATGGATGCAGCTCTCCTTTGGGTCAAACCCATTCACTGATCTGCAGTGCACAGTGGGCATCACCTCAGAATTTGGCCATGCAAATTTCCAAACCATGAAACATTTGCCCCAAACCAAATGTGATGTGCAACCTATGTGATGTGCAAACCAAAGAAAGAGAGAAAAGCAAATGTGATGTATTGCTGCTACCATAAGACACAGGCACTGCATTAACATTTCACTAGCCCATGGGAAACATGATCAAAACAATAATTTAATTGGTTGTCACCACTATACTTACACAGCAGGGCAAGCTAAAAAAGTTGTGAAATTTAAAAAATCCATAAGCACTAGAAGAATGACAAATATTATATGCATCATCATTCCTCAGAAATTCCAATCCTAACTACAGATGGACTATTGTTTTGAATCTCTGTCTAAAATCTCAGATTTTAACTTCTTCCCTCTGGTGACTGTAGTTGTAATTTTAATACTACTGATGAGTTTCTGCTTTTAAAAGGACTACCAAAAGTGCATATATAAAGCAGATAGGCTTTCAAAAGGCATTTACAGATGTCTTATTAACAATGTTTCAAGTCTAGCAGTAATTCATGTACAACTAATTTCAATGTTTATTTTTCCATGAAACTGTCCTACACTACATCAGTGCAAACAGAGTCACAAGCACACACTGCTGAGAAGCAAGAATGTTCAGTTCCCTGCTGCATCAGGCATAAATTATTTCATCCTGCAGTTCTACCAAACTTCTGATAATCCAGAGCCATGAGTCCCATCCTTGGAAAAAAGCACATTTCGGAGCAGTGTTATTAATGGGCATTGCACAAGCAATGCAGGAGAGAATACTCTGGAATACTCCTAAAATATTCCTAGAATATTCCTGGAATACTCCTAAAATGCCAGTACATTTTTTTGAAGCATGGCTCTGACAGCCTTTAATTGCTAGATGATCCAGTCATCCCGAATCAGGAAGACTCATGTTATTTCTAGGAATTATTTTTTAGACAGTTTCTTCAAGCTACAGATGCATCATCCTAATTTTGAGTCTACAAGAGCTAAAATTACTAAGTCTGGCAAGATGCCATCACAAAAAAAAAAAATTAAATTGTTGCAGCGTAAGCGTACAAGTATATGATTATTCCTTTCAAAACTAGAAATTAAGCCTGCCTTACTATTTGGAAACTCCAGTGCTGAGTCCCTTTTTACAAAGTTTCCAGGTATTGATTAACCAAATCAAAAACTGTGTGTTTCACCCACGCTGCCTGGCAGTCCATCACAACAAGTCAGAAGTCTCATTTCTATGACTCATACGCCTTCAGATTAAACAACTATGCAAATGAGGCCAAGGCTTTGTTTATCACAGCTTTGTCAGCAAAACAAAACCATCCAGCAGGTGAATCATGCAGTTACTGTCTGGGTGGATGGGGGAAGCAGAGATGCCAGGTGAACTTCACGCTCCCCAATTTATTTCTCCTTCTCCTCTCCCTCACCGTGTGACTGCAGCCCTGCTCAGGTGGGCAGAGCTCTCCCTGCCTTTTCCCCAACACGACTCACTTGGCTGCAGTTCAGAAAGTGCTTTAGGCACATCAGGAGGACTGCAGCTTAAGTGGGTGGCTCAGGAGAGTGCACTTGCTGCCTGCCTCTGCTGGGGAAAGCAGGGCTTGTTTCCAGAATGAGAAGTGCACCTATTTCAAGGCTCTGCCATTCCCTGCTTGCAGAGAGCTCTCAGGGGCTTTTGTTGCAGTTCTGTTCCACTCTGGGGAAAGACTGACAGGGTGGCAGTGCTCAGAGAAGGAGCAGCCATCTGGACAAGGTTAGGTCACCTTCAAGAGAGAGCACATTCCAGCAGCTCATAAAAATGTGGCTCCAGAGCACTTTTTCTATTCCTGGAATGTATCTCATTGCCAAAGAAGGTAGCTACGACCAGGAAAATATTCCATGGGGAGCAAACAAATTCTCCTGCCAAAGCCATTCCTCCCTGCTCCACCCCAGCTGATATTACACAAGTTGAATAATGCATGTCAAGGTATTAAGTAACATGTAAACACTTCCAGTAAACGTTTCTGCTGCAAGCCTTGCCTTAACTGGTATTGCTTCCCCCCTGTGATAATGGAAAAACATCTTCCTTGGTTCTGCACCTAAAGCTTATTATTAATGAGGTACTTCCCATCAAACATTGGCTGGAATCTTCCTCTTGCCCCATCTCCAAGGTAGATTCTAAACCTCCCAAAAACTCAGCTGGCTCTGCTGAGCTTCTCTGAGAGCCCCTGGTTGGCCCCACAGCCCATGCAGTGATGTCTCAGGGGTATTGCAGTTCTGACAGCACTCCTAAGAGCAGATGACAAATTCCAGTGGAAGCAAGTTGGGGGTTTTCTCCTCCCACCAAGGAAGTTTTATACAAGCCTTGTCTTCCCAGCAGTGTCTTCCCATTGCCCAACTGTGTTCCCCACCCAAATTTTGAGAGTATGTGTTTTCACATCTTTTCCCAAGGGGAGCCACAGTTCTTTTCAATCTGGTAGAGGAAAACTCCTTAGAATTTAGTGTCACTTTAGGCATGCCCACTGCTTGCACAGAAAATGCCAGTAATTCCTTCTGCTGTCCTGTCTGGCACACCCCACAACAGAGGCAAAGGCAGTTCTGAGACAACTGGCCAAAAGGGGACATGGTTAATCACATCACTGGGATGAGGATGGGCTCTTCAGTCACCTACATGAGACTGAGAATCATCAGTCCCAAGGAAGAACTGCCCAGGGAAATTTCTGGGATTTTCCACTGGTATTTGTACCTTCCTGAGGGTTTTCTGTAGGAGAGACTGACCTAGGGTCAAGTATCCAAGGAACAGCACCAAATTCCACTCTGAAAAATGCCTGGGCAATAAGTTTGAGCAGAGCTGTTAAGTAAGAAGATAACCTCATGCATTTTCTATAACTTTTTCCAAGTATAAATTATTTCATTTCATGTCTGTTAACTGCACAGGGCTGAGAGCTGTGGATTGAGTTGGATCGTTTCCTCTCCATAATTGTTTTCCTGGCAATAAAACTTGCAGCCCAGCTGAGGGTGTGACACCAGCAGCACTAAGCACTACTTAGATCCAAGGGTCTAAGTCACTGCAATTGGTAAGAAATATGCTCCTGTCTGGGCAATAAATGGAAGGCAGGAATACCAGTGAACAATTCCTCCAAGCCTTCTCTGTTCCCCACTTCCAGCAGCAGCCTTTTGTGCCTGATCTTCTGGAAGAGAAGGAATGGGAATATCACAGCTCCCAGGCCTCCCACCTCTGACTGACAGCTGCAGCATCAGCACCAGCAACTGTTCAAAGACCACAAAGCACAGGGGAACTGAAGTTACACCCACGATGGCAAAATCAGGTCACAATTACATGACAACTGTTGTACACATCTCAGGAACTGATATGGGCTTCTTTTTTTGTCTGGGCTGATCAGGAGAGGCACAAAGCAAAACCCATGCCAGAAGGAGCCTGTCCTGCCCAGAAGGTTGCTCAGGAGATGGTTAATGACTGCATTACAGCTTTCACAGGAATGCCAGTGCCCAGCAAGGAGTGTTTTGAAGAAGGGTTTCTGAATGCTACTCCCTGCTGCTTTTAGTTCCCCCCCAGAAGAATTTTTGGAAACACCAAACCATCTGCAAACACCTTTGGAGAAAGCTTTGGTCAGCCACTGCTGCTTTCCTAAGAAAGGGTAACTCACTGAAGACTTCATTCTTCTTTATGCTATGAAATAACCTTTCTTAGATGAGAGACTAGTAAAATGACTGATTTCCAGACTTCTAAAAATGTTAGGGCTAAGTGGACACTCAGAAAGAGCAGTGGTGTCTAGACTTCTCAAGATCCAAAAAGTTCACCTGAAAAGCTGTTTATTTTTCAGCCAGGGCATTGAGAGCACTAAAGCTCAGGTATAAATTCCTGGTTCAGAGAGGAATGTGATGGCAGCAAAGGAAATGCATTTGCACTGTCCTTTTTCCCTTCCACCCAGCCACCCACCACCACCTGCAAAGCAGAATTGTGCTGCCCAGCTCCGGCCTGGGTCCCTCTCCACAGGGACAGGGGAAGAGGCAGGCACCTGCCACAGCCTCCCCAGCAGCAGCACGTGGGACAAAGCAGGACACAGAGCCAGGAGGGGCTTTCCTGAGGGGCTGGCAGGTGTGCACACTGCAACACGTACAGGTGGGCATCACCCACACCTCCTGCAACTTCACAGCACTTTGGCTTTCCAGCTCTCAGTACATGCCAGGAACACCAGCCCTCAGCCTCTCACACACCAGAAGCTGTGGTTCTGAAGCTGTGGCAGCAGCAGTCTCTGCAGATATCCCACAGTCCAGCAGGGAGCTGGGAGCACACCCATCCAGCAGGAAGGCCAAGGCTGGATGGTGCCACAGCCAGGACACCTCTGGCCCATGGGGATGTTTACACACCTGGCTGCACACAGGTCTGTGTCCTGATTGCTGTGTGCTCACCCACAGAGCTCAGAGCAGAGCACTTGGGCAAAGCTCTTCAGCTGCAGTGATCCATCCACACCCAACACTGCAGAGAGCTGTGAAAGCAGAGCTGGGGGGTGAGGACATCTCAGGAGAGCATCCCACACAAACCCTTCCAAGCCTTTCTCGTGCTCCCACACAGTGGACACCAACACTGACTCACTGAAACTGAAACTACAAGTACATCCTTTCCATGTCATTAAACTGTTTTTAGAATTCCTTTTGTCAAGTATAATTTTCAGCTACGGTGATTCAGTTACAATGAGGACTAGACAGGTGTTTCAAAACAGAAAAAAAAAATGTATCAAGCAGCAGCTCTCAAGAACCTTTGTTCTTAAGCACCATTGACAACAGAGCAAATACCTGGAGCAGTCACAATACAGGAAAAGAAACCTCTACATCACAGTGAAAAAACTGCACCTGCAAACTGCCAAACCACCCTATGCTAATTCCTGCATAAAATAGATCCAAAATAACTGCTTAAAACACTACCATAAAACATTAGTCTTTTCCTTTAATTTAAAAATTTAACTTAAAGGTTTATTTAACCTTTAGATCTTGACTCCTCTGCTAAATATTCCTCTGAGAAAAAGTCTGAATGAAGTAATAGATGGATGCATACTTCACCTCTTATAATGTTAGTCACATCTTAAATGACCATTCTCACAGATATATGTTAAAAAGAAATAGAGATATAAAAAATGTGATCCTGTTACAGCATGTCAGGTTTTCTGTCAAAGAACATGTCATTACACTTTGTGGCTTAATCATTTTCAAACCTAAGAATTGATGATGCTGAGCTAAATTATCCATAAAATATGCCATGAAAAACAGCATGATTTTGTTTTGCTGTTTTGTCTCCTTCCCCCACAACAGCTGGGGGAACAGTCATGCAGTTCTACGGTGGATTTGCCATATGAACTCTATTTAAGAAATGATTGTTTCAAGTTGTTAAAAATCAGATGATAACCTCCCTCAAAAGATGAGAAAATGTGACCAGACCCTACTTAGCATCTGATAGAAGTGGGGCTGTTGCCCTGTGTAAACGCTGAATTGGGTGATAACGCCGGGAGACCCGACAGAAGCAGCTTTGTGTTCGGCTCCTGCAGGGGCTGCCCCTTCCAGCACTGGAATTCCGCAGGAGTGGGATGCTGGTGTCCCACCCCCTGCTCGGATGGGGCTGGGAGAGCTCCCACAGCCCAGTTTAGGAGAGCAAACATGAGAGCCACGCTGCACATCTTGTGTGGGCCAAAGAGCCTTGAAACAAAGCCCTGGGGGCTGCCTGAGTTCAGCTCCCAAACACCTGAGCACAGCCCCAGCTCCTGCCCGGCTCTCCCCACCAAGGGAGCCGGTGGCTGTGCTGCTCCAGGTGACACAGGTGACACCGAGCGTCGCTCCAGCTGCACCCCGGGCTGGCCCCGAGCACCGCGGGGTCACCCAGAGGCTGCTGCAGCCAGCCACTCTTCATCTCATTAATTAATTAATTGCCAGCTCCCATGGCTGTGCTTCCCTCATCCTGGCTCTCTGTGTCCTAATTAGCAACCTGCCTTAATGCCCAGGAAATCACACTGTGCCTGGTACTCTGGTTTGGTCTCTAGGAGCTGTTCCCACCTGTAACCTCACACACAGAAATCCTGCTCACTCCAACGCTCTCTCCAAGCCAGTCTGCACAAGCACATGTCAGCTTCTACACATCCTGCCCTTTTCCAACTCATCCCATCTGTTTATGGTTTTTCCATCTAGTTAAATGTGATTTTCCCAAGGTTTCCAATTCATATTTTTAATTTTTTTTCTCCCTATCTGATGTCCAGTTAATGATATTAAAGGGAAGTTTATTAAAGAACTACCTTAGCTCAATTTCTTTCCGATTTTTTCTCCAAGCTGGCTGAGTGTGACCTTTGCAAATCTATTTATCAGAGGCCTGTCATTTGTCAAACTATTTTCCCAATTTTTGTCAGCATGAATTTTGAAATCATTATCAAATTTTTTTTGTTAGATCAAATTTTAAAAAATTGTTCTCTAGCTAAGCTGATGTATTTTAGTCTAATTCCTTAAAATTGCAATGACGTACACAGTGAAAAAATCCCACAAAAATCTGGTTTGTGGCCAGAATTCCACCTTGACACAAAACAGAAGTGGGAGAAAATTTAAATCTCTTGAACAGTGTTTCCCAAGTGTTTATTAAGAATTGCTTTTTCCTTAGTCTCAAATCCACAGTAGTCTCAAATCAACAATGCCACATCTGGGTTTGATGAGGTCTGAAAATCTGCTGGGACATCCTCTCATTCTGCTGCCCTGGCACCTCCAGCAGGTTCTGCCTCCCTGGCACACACAGCCCAAATTACTGATTTCTCACAGCTCTCATTAACCTCTGACTGCTGTGTTGCTTCTGGGTGCCAGGGTGGAATCAGGAGGCCAGTGCAAATATCTCCTTAGAGTCGCTGCTAAATCATAACTGTTTGAAAAGATTGAGTGTGACAGGTCAGAGAGAGGAACAAAGAGCTTGATTCATGGAGAATCTTACTAGCCTTCAAAGCAAGTCACATGAGAAATACATGAACACATAGGTTTTTATAGCTCAGGCCTAAATTAGAAACAAGATCAGAAACCTCGGCGTTCCTCCTGAGCTCCTTCCTGTTTCCCCACGTCCTCCATTCATTCTGGGGGACACAGAGCCCCCTTTATTCTCCCTGCTCCTCTTCTCCCTCGTTCCTCTCGGGCTCCTGCTCTGTGCCTCTGCTCTCCTGGGAGCCTCTGGGGACTCAGAGAGGTGACACCGTGCAAATCTGGGCATTGCCAGCTGTGATTCCCATCTTGCCTTCCCCAAAGAAGTCGAGTAGGAAGCCAGACTCTAGTCCTGCTTGACAAGTGGTGTTCAAATACACTTCACAGCAAGGTAAGAAACAAGCAATTTAATGTGGCATGTGACAGAAAAACTGGCAAAGCAGAATTCCTGAGGAAAAAGGCCATTTCCTCACCCACTGCCTTTGGAACTAGGCAGGATAAGCTAAGTGGGTGAGGCAGGAGTGCTGGCCATTTGACCATCTCAACAGGGAGAAAGAAGGAAAAAAAAAAGGTGGGGGGGGAAAAACACAGAAAACAAGTGGAAACTTTGGACATGAATCCTTCAGGCCATCCAAACAGGGAAGGTATGTTAGAAACTGCTTCTGTTTGTGGAATTAAGGTTTTGAAGTCAACCAGGGCAATCATTTTTGGAGAAACAGTAAAATACAAAGAGTGCCTTTTGACTCAAAGAGAAGAGAGCAAGAGACAAACTTCTGGCTGGACAAAAAGCTTTTCCTACAAGAACAACCACCTCTGAAAGAGGCAAAGAGAGCAACAGCAGCTGCTCAGATTGACACTGATGTCACAGGACAGAGGTGAAACCAGCCACTGTCTCTAACTGGTGCCAGTTGCTACATTGGTGGGTCTAAACAAGTTTACAGCCTCAGAAGTCTGCAATCTCCCTCCCACACAGGAAAGGAAAATTGTTTCTTTTAGAGGAACTCAGAATTGCTCAACTCCAATTAATCTGCTAGACCAGGAAATCCTTGCCAGCACAGGTGGAACCGTAGCACACTGGCTGTGCAGCTGGGAACGAGAAAAATGGGATTTCCGTGTTCCTGTCTCAGCCACCAAAACCAGAGTCAGTAAAACAGGCAGCTGAAAAACCTGAAAAGAAGAATGCAAGCAAAAAAAAACTCAAAGGGGAATTTAGGAACTAGGTCATTCCTAAGAAAATTCCCTACAGTGTCAAGGATGGTTCTGAGGCTGCTGCCATAAGTGAGAGCTGAGTTTTAGGGCAAAGGAAACTCATCTGAATCTGTATTTTAGGAACCAAAATTGAGAGGACACTCTGCTGCCTTCTGAAAGAGCCCTGTAATGTGCATGGACAAGTCCAGCTTCCCTCTGCCATCCCTTTGTTCTCTGTAATTGCTATGTTCAAATACAGTTTACACTGTTATTCACCAGACCACATCACAAAAGATGAATGTTAGGATAGACATTTCTTTGCCATTGAAATGTTACTTGAGTTAAAAGCCAAGACAAGAAATAGGCATTTCTTTTTGATATTTACTTGTCTGCAGCATTATAATTGTGGAGGCATGTAGAAAATAGGGATATAAGCAATTATTTACATTGCTACACACTTCTGTCTGTCTAATTGAAGCCAAAAGACTTAGGGACAGGTGGAGACAACACAGGTGTTTTGTAGGGTATGCCCTACACTCTGCTCTGAGCACTAGGGCAGTGCTTAAGTTCAGCCTAGGAAAAATAGCATTTTTCATCACAGTTTATTTATTTTATTTTATTTTTATTATTTTATTTTTATTTTATTTTATTTTATTTTATTTTATTTTATTTTATTTTTTGAACAACCTGGTCTAGTGGGAGTTGTCTCTGCCCGTGGCTGAGGGGTTGGAACTAGATGATCTCTAAGGTTCTCTAAGGTGCTTTTCAACCCAGACCATTCTGTGATGCTGTGACTGGATGATACCCAGCACCACAAAACCAT
Organism: Sitta europaea; assembly: GCA_013400255.1. Lineage (NCBI taxonomy): Eukaryota > Metazoa > Chordata > Aves > Passeriformes > Sittidae > Sitta > Sitta europaea. Next base: position 224,589 of record VXBS01002634.1, on the reverse strand, counting down.
CTGTGTCAGAAGAAAGACACAGGGCAGATTTCAGAGAAACTAAAAAAAAAAATGTCTCTCAAACAAAAACAGCTGAGACAAATAGTAGCACCAAAGCTTTGTTTAGATTAGGGAAGCCCAGCAAGGCAGTGATCAAAGAGCTGTCAGGGTGGGTCCTGCAAGGTGTGTTTTCAGCAGAAGAGCAGTGCTCTCAGTGCACACCAGCCTGAGCACTTCCAGCCTCAGGAAGTGACCCTCACTCATCTGATGTGTCCCACAAGTGGGTAACAACCAAAACCAGATTCATTTCCTTTAACTACAAGTACACCCTCAACACTTGCTCACTGGGAGAAAAGATAAATATACTTACTATTAATAAAAATACCACTGGGGGAGCATGACTTTTTTTCCCTTCCTACACACACACACACACACACACACACACACACACACACACACACACACACACGAGTCATCTCTATTAAGATTACTAGAAGGCTAACTTTTCTCACACATACATTTCAGTCAATAGAACAGGTATTTGCATTGTTATGCTACTTTCTCCTGCATTTACATTCCATTCCCAAGGGCCACCGAGCCCCCAGGACACTGCTGCATTCGCTGTGGTTTTGTACTGCACAGCAAAGGGAGGCATGCTTGGAAATGACCCGAGCACACGCAGTGGAGGCAGTAAAACCAGCAGGATTACTCAGCTGGGCTTTCCTTTCAGCCTGGATGTTATATTCCAGCAAGAAAGTAACACATTCTCCAGGAGAGTTGTCAGTCAGAGCCACAGAACCCTGGCTGCTCACAGCCCAGAGCTCTCAGCTGCCCTGCCAGCACCGTGTCAGAGCTGCCAAAAACCTGGCCCAGGAGGCTGCAGGTAGGTCAGGAGTGAGAGCTGCTCCAAATTGGACTGGTGCCCTTCAGCAGCCTTCCAGCCATTGCCAGGCTGATCTCTGGGCTTCAGGCTGCTACCCTCCCTGATGGAGGGAAATGTAGAGGAACCACTGAAAACTGTTCTCCTGTCAGTGAAGGGCTTAATTGAAGGAGAAGACAAAGATTTAACAGACATGTTCTTCCTCTTAAGATGGATTGGTAAAACAGAGAATTTAATGCTGGGCCACTGCAGGACTGAGATAATGCCACAATGTTTTGCTTTCTACAAGCTAAAAGAAAAACCCTGGTTGCTGTATTAAGAGGGGAAATGATTTTAAATAAATATCTTAACTTCCTGGCAAATTACAAGGTTTAGGTCAGCTCTAAAAGGAATTTGTGTCAGCTGGAATAAGGCATCTATGTGCAAGATTAATAATAATGAAAAACAACCTCTTAAAATAGTAGAAGTAATGCTTGTTGGATTTATCATCACCTGTAAGACTGGTTATGTTAATAATCCTTCATGTTATGCCAAGTAGACTGAAAATAATTAATTTTCACAACCTTCCCACAGAAGTTTCATTGCCAATGTTGTTTCGGCTGTTGACAATAAATACAAAGTATAGTCCCAAATATTCAGGCCTTCAACATGAATTCCTTATATCTGAGCAACTCCCATGAAAAGTAGTAAGAAATGGTTTGACTGTTGAGTCCAGCATTCCTGGATCACAGGCTCCTGCTCACAACTCTTCAGTGGAGTCCCCTCTGCTCGTGCCCTGGAGCAGCAGATCCCAGGTGTGCACTCAGCTGAGCCACCCCCAGTGCTCAGGAGTCACTGATGAGCCAGGGCACTGCCAAAGCCTGGCTGATTGTGCTGTCCAGGGAGTGCTGCTAAATCCTGAGGGCTCTTGGTCTCACGGGCAAGCTCTTCCCTCCTCATCTGAAGCAGTTGTGAAACAATGCTCACCTCAAACCAGCAATAAGGAATGTCTGCAAGGCCACAGCACCGTGAGAGAGGATGCAGAAGAAGAGAAGGAAACGGAGAAGAAAGCAAAAGATGGAAGGGAGGAAGGTCAGAAGGTTGTTTATGTGCTCACAAAATCTCTAAAATAAAGTCACACCCCGGAGAGATGCAGGTGGCAAACTGATCTCATTAGAAAAACCACAATGGTTCAGAGACCATAGTTTCTGCCAGGATCCTGTTTCCAGTACTGCTCATACCCAGATGTTGCACAGGAAGGTTTCCAGCCACACTGCTTGACAGACTTTAATGTGATTCCTGAAGGACAAGGCAGAAATATTTGGCTAAAATTCATTGCCAACTTAGAGAAACACTACACAAGAAAGAAATAAACCCCACTATTTAGAACAGGACACCCATAGTTATCAAGTTTAGACCCTGCTCATGGCATTTTTCCTTAGAAACAGCACTTGGTGCAGCACACAGCAACCCTGCAAAACTTCCACAACCAAAAACCTCTAATATATTCCATGGAAGAGTGAGAAATAAACCTGGCTGCTCGGGGCTGTGTTAGCCTAGGAACTGGACAACTGGTGTGCAAACAGCACCAAATCCACCAAGGTGTGAAAGGACTGCAATATCCACCTGCACCATGCAGACTTCTGGGGCAAAGCAGAAAGATTTACACATCCACGGACTCTTAGGGAAGAGGGTGCCCAGCAGGATGATACAGCAGGCAGTGCTTCACTCATGGATGCTGTCAAGGCAAGAAATGGACAATATGGACTGCATTCATTCCTCATCCCTCCTTTAATACTGCACCTTAGGAACTGCTGCCCAGGGCTACTCAAAAAACTCCCTTCGTGATGTTTTTCTATTGAAAATTGTGCCTTTTTCCTGGGGAAAGAAAAAACCCTCAAGCTTTCCATTAAAGGCCCTCACTTTGTCTAGTATTTAATTTCTAAAAACACCAAGACCTAAGATGTTTTTGTTTTCAACAAAAATTTGTTTTTGAAGCGGTGCCTCACCGGAGCTGTGGTTCAGTTGCCAGTGCACACCTCCCACGAGGTGTGAGATCACTCGGAGGGGAGGTGATGACACCACTGGGGAGATGCAGCCTGGCACGGGAAGCCAGGCTGCAGCTGAGTCAAAGCAGTCAATCAAAAAGTACTCACGATTTAGAAAGTCTACTGCAAATGTTGACAAAAGTAATGTGCTTTGCTTTAAATTTTTGTGCAAAATAACGTGTTTGGAGGTCGCGTCTGTTCCTCACCATTTCTGGGCATTCCTGAAGCTGCCACTCGTAAAAGTGGAGCGAGGAAGACAGAGGAGGCTCCAACAACAGCAGCCATAGCTGACCACTGCCAGATTCCTTCCATGCTTGGGAATTGCAAGGGAATTCTCCCCCTCCTCGAGCATCTCAGATCCAGTATCTGCCCACTCGTTGCCAAGAGGGACTGAGGTCCCAGGGAATGCTCTGACAACATCAAAGATTAACTCACTGATCCTCCTGTTTAACCTACAAAAACTCTTACTGGAACAGTGCGTTTGAGCCTTGAATACAGACTCTGATTCCAGAGCAATGCACAGCCCTGGCTCGGTGCCTAGGCTGCTGTCTGAGCTCTCTGATGGGGTGTGAAGCCTCCGAGAGGCAACCCAAGAGCACACAAGCACTCGCAATCAAGGCTCCGCTCTTATCAGACCCCTCCCAGTCTGCTCGAGCTTTACCAGATCGCTGACCTCCCTCGTGTTACAATTGCCAGTAAAATACAATAGCCTGAAACTGAAAACACCTCCGGTCTACTAAGAACCCACTCTGAAGGACAAAGTCACTGATAATGCTGAGCTCAGCTCATAGGATGAGACACTGATTGTCTCAGTGCACTAAGTGAGCAGCTTAATTGGAATAGAAAAACAGGGTGATGAATCACAGCTAAGGAAAGCACCTTGCTGGGGAAGACAGACAACATCAATGCTTTCCATCATTAAAAAAATTTGAGGTTACTCTTTAGGACAGCGCACGTGGAAAATATTTCAGGGAAAAAAAAAGATGAAATGTTGTTTAATTGGTGAATTCTTGCCATTAACACCCTAAACGGTCTGACACATGCTGGCGGGCAGGAGGTGTCAGCCTCAGACACGCTGCCAGCCACACTTCCCCACTCCCAGCCGCTGCCAGACCTCGCTGAGGTTTGAAAGTTTCCCAACTGGAGGCCCTGTTCCCTTTGCTTTCTGGTAAATTAGCCACTGTAGTCACATCTCCTTGGTGGGTTTGATTTTATTTTCTTTCCTCTGCTTCTTTTTTTTTTCCCCCTGGTTTCCTTTTGATGCAGTAGCATCTGCTCTTAGTCAATTCTACCCCTTCTCATTTCTTCCCACCCCCGAAAAGAGAAAGCAGAAGCACCCTAGCGAGTAAGGATTCCCCTAGGACTGGGAAGCTGCCACTGCAGTGGGACTGGGGAGTTTTTCACAGCACGAAAGCGCCAGCAGCGAGAGGGAGGGGACGCGCCCGAGCCCCGGCACCGGGAGCTGGGGAGGAGCGGTCAGCGAGCAGGAGCGGGAGAGGCTCGCTCTCGAACCACGGCCGCGGGGCAGGGGAGGCTCAGAGGGGACATCCCGGGACATCCCGGCCCGCTCCGGCCGGGGCAGAGCCGGGAGCGCTCAAAGGGGACATCCCGAGATATCCCGGCCCACTCCGGCCCGGGCAGAGCCGGGAGCGCTGGGCCGGGGCTCCCGCCCCTGGGAAGGGGTCGGGGAAGGTCAGAAAAGAAGCAAAGCAATACCGCGAGCCGCGGTCCTACCCGGCCGTGCCTCCCGCAGCCTCGCACCGACAGGGCGGG
>VXBS01002634.1:198601-209306 GCA_013400255.1 Sitta europaea | reverse complement strand
GGGAACACCGGGATGGGAGCGGGTACACCGGGATGGGAGCGGGCACGCCGGGATGGGCACGGTTACACCGGGATGGGAGGGGGAACACCGGGATGGGAGCGGGCACACCGGGATGGACTTGGGCATACCGGGACGGGCTCGGGAACACCGGGATGGGAGCGGGCACACCGGGATGGGCTCGAGCACAGCTGGATGGGCTCCGGAACACCGGGATGGGCTCGGGCGCAGCGGGTTGGGGACAGTTCGGTCACACCGTGCTGGGGTCGCAGGGCTCCGTTCTTCCCACTGCACCTGGGGAGGCCAGCCTGGCTACAGCCCCTCTGCTCGCTGTCCCAGTTTGCCTCTGTGTCTCAGGAACACGGACATTGGTATGGCACTGGGCCTCGGGAGGGGTCACATCCTCCTGTAGCTTGGCCTGAGAAGTGGCTGAATTGCAGTGGAAAACCCCTGGAAGCTGTGAGTTAGCTAAAGATGCTCGTTTTAGCTTCACCAATTAAGAAATCTGAGGGTCTTGTGGAAGGAGGAAAGGGTTCTGCCTTGGAAGCCTGCTGACTGCAAAGGCAGCCTCAGCAGCCTGTGCTGGAAACAGAGCCCTGTCAGCACAGCACAGGGGCTGAGCAGGCACAGAACACCTGAAAAATTATACTACTCTTAAAAAAGACAAAGCAGAGCCTGGGGAGGAGCAGAGAAATGAACCTAGAAAGGAAAGGTAACATCCAAACAAGCTGATTGAGGAGAAGTACAGGAGAGGAGGGAAAGAAAGATTTTACTGGGTTTGCCTCTGCAATTCATCTCCACTATTTAGGGCACAGATACTCTCCCTACACAAATCTATAAGGAATGAGCTTCTGCACCTTTTGTAGAGGTGTTTCTTCACCTCTGGGCAGAGCTCAACTTCTCTTGTGGCGAGTTAAGCATTGGGCCCATCTCAAAAGATCCATCTTCCATGTCAAAATGTAGGTGAGGCTGCTGGCTCCTCACTGCTCCAGCAACAGGGCAGTCCCCTGCAGGTCTCCCAGGCAGATCCACAGTGACAGGGCAGGGCTGGGGCTGGGTCACAATGTCAGTCTGTGCACTGGGGTCCAGAACTGACACAGCTGTGACCACAGCTGGAGTTGTCATGTCGCTCAGGTCAAGGCTGGAGGCTCCAGGGGGAGCAGAAGGAGGCTCCTGGGCCATGGACAGAGGTGTGGCTGGAGGGTCCACAGGAAGCTCTTTAGGCTCACTGGAGCCTGCTGGTGTCCTCAGGGTCCTGACACGGAGAGACACACCCCTGTGCTGTGGTGACTCCAGGGATCCTCTGCATGGGCAGGGGGGATCTAACAGCAAACTGCTGATAGAGCATGGGGAGAGATCCTGCTGATGTGCAGAGGCAAGACAGGGCTGTCTCAGGGCCCTGCCAGGTCTCAGCAGTAAACCTGGTTTCCCTAAAAACAGCTCTTCTGAAGCCACCAGCCAGAGGGACATCACCCACAGCTGAGGAGACAAGAGGAAGGAACAAGGTATTTTCAGAGTAACTGCGAAAATCAAGCACACTGTTTCAGTATTTTACAATGGCATCTGTGATCACACTAATAAGTAGGGTTTGGAGGTACAGCTACAAGTTTCTACAGTTTTCAGTTCCATTTCAAAGCTTTGACTCCATGCATTTGCAGCCTGAAGTTTCAAGACAGCTCAAGCTTCACTGTGCTGGGTTTCCTCAGCCTCAACCCCTCTGGAAAACATTCCATGTGCACATTGCATCTGTCCAGATTTTATTCTCATTCCAAATCTGCAATACAAATATAGTAACATTCCATTCTCCTAATGCACACTCACAAGATGTGCTGAAATGTCAGACGCTAAACGGTACCAAAAAAGCACTTCAGCACGTTCCTGTTGATGCACAATATAAGAGAGAAGGCAGCAATTGCTTTAACATCTGCTGATTTATTAGATCTGAGCACTGCCCTGCTTTCATCTGGAAGCAGCAGAGCCGTTAGCACTGCCGCAGCTTCTCCGGAGCTTGCAGCAGAGCGCAGGAGAGCGGTCTCGATCCTGCAGGGTTTTGAGAGCGGTCCCCATCCTGCGGGGATTTGAGAGCGGTCCCGATCCTGCGGGGTTTTGGGAGCGATCCCCATCCTGCGGGGCTTTGAGAGCGGTCCCCATCCTGCGGGGTTTTGAGAGCGGTCCCGATCCTGCGGGGTTTTGAGAGCGGTCCCCATCCCAGCAGAGCCGCCGGGGCAGGGGGATGGCAGGAAGGTGACCCCAGCAGAGAGGAGTGGGCAGGCAGGCAATGCCCCTGCTGGGGGAGGAAGCAGAGGGGCGGCTGGAAAGCTTCCTACCGCCGTAGCTATTGTGTGCCTGCTTCCTCTGCTGCACAGGCAGCGAGCGCATGGATGGATGGAGCTCAGCCCCGGCTCCCCCGCCCCAGCGCTGCTGAGTCATTCCAGTGCCAGGGATACGGGGTCGTTCCCCGTGGCTGGTATTGTTTCTCATGCTGCTAAAAACAGCCAGTTGGCAATATTCCTTCTGCACGTTTGAATTTACCCAGAAAACTCGGCTCAGCCAGAAACGTTGAGATAACACGATTTTTATTTTTCCCTGCTTCTGGATGGGAAACTGAATATTTTGACATATCAAGAGACTTCAAAATGAAAAAAAAAATCAAGGTTTTGTTCTGTTATATTTGCATTTTCTCAGGGAGCAGAGGGCCAGGGAACATCTTCATTAGAATTTCCCAGTCAGCTTGAAGAATAAGGATATGACCTTGTAGGAGTGAAGTGTGACACGAACATTTTCTCATAACAGCAGACACAGCCACCACTTTACTGTGGATCAAGCAGTGTGGCTGGTCTGTTGAACACTGTCCAAAGGAGAAAATGTGTGTCCAACTGGGAGCATCTTGCTCCAGGTAAAGGCAACACAGGTGGGAGGTCTGTGTCCTTGCCCCACCTCTGGTCCTGCCTTGCCCTTGCAAGAAGAGAGTTGGAGCTTTCTGTGAATTAGGGACACAGCCTGCCTCCTCCTAGAGAGAATTTAGGAGAGGAATTGCTATCCCAGATGGCTGGAGTGATGGCTTTTGTCAAATGTCCTCCAAGCTGGCCATAGCTCCCTTCCCTTCCAAGGCCATGGGCACGAATCCTCTCTGAGCATCGAGCCAGCAGCTACTGCAGCTGGCAAAACCCTCAGGCCCAAAAATTGTGAGGACAAATTTGCTTGGAATCAAATTAGAACTTCCCCATGGTATAAGCATCAGGTTAAGCTGAACCACCTCAGGAGCATCCTTTAAACAAGTAATCCTCAGTTCTCCTTTTCTGTTGGCAGGAAACCTCCTGACTTCAGCGTATTACCTTACCCAAATATGCTCATATTTTCCTAATATTCAAATTATAAACTGCCAGAGCAGCTAAATATAGGGACATAACTAACTGCAGGAGAAATTAAAGTTTACTTCGTGTCTCTTTTGATTTTGTTAGTAATATTTTTTTCCTTTTTCTAGAATACCTTGCTGAGATGGAAAGAAAAAACCCTAGTTGCCAAATCTGTATTTAATCTGATGTTTCTTTCTATACACTTGTTATATATTCTTTCCTTTTTTTCAATCAAGGATCCTATGTAAGTGCAAGTTCTCCATAGTGTCCTAGTCAAAATATCTGCTGCATTAGTGGGGACTAATCTCTTTGGTACTCAAGGAGTGAATCTCAAGGGATTTTTCTTCAGCAGAAGCTGTCATATCATGAGCATTAACAAATACTGCAATTTGTGTCTCTGTGCTTGGTGTATAAAATTTAAACTTCTCACAGCTGCATTTCTGGCTGCGATCTCATGGAGATGCTGCTGACAATTCCCAGCCCTGAGGAAGGGAAAGGTGCAGCCCTACCTGGGCCTTGCCTGGCTCCTGGGGCACTGCAGCCTCTGCTGCTGCCCTGAGCTGCACCTCAGCAGTGCTGGAGCTGCAGTGACTGACTGCTCAAAAAACCCCACTTGGGTCAGGATCAATCCCTCCAGCTGCAGCACTAAACCCCTGAAAGTGGGGCACACAGCCCTGCAAAACACTTCCCTCTGCCTGTGCTAAGGCCAGCTAACTTTTGCCATCTTCTGGAGGAAGGGAAGAAAATGAAGCTGCTCAGTTATATTTGTGCTTTATCAAACTTTGGACATTAAGCAATCTGGGTTTTTGCTGTTCTTGCAAAGATCATTAAGTTTGCAGAATTTTTAAGGAGCTTTTAGCTATTTCATCCCCAGTTCTCCAGTGCAGTTCTGATTCTGCCTCAGACTCCAGAGGCTTCATGTTCTTCAGAAACACTCCCAAGGTACACATATGTGGGGTCTCCTAACAAGTTCTTTTCAGCATTGCAGCCTGCTGAAAAGCACTGCTCAGTACCAGACCAGTGGTGCACTTCCCTCAAATGAAACAAAAATCTCCTTCACAGGAGAACTGTGCTTTCCCATGGATAGTGAACTCACTTCCTTCTGTTTTGTTTATTGCCCTATGCAAGGTTTTTCCTCTTCCATTCCCTTTTCCAAAAACAGTAAGACAATGTGACATTGTTGTGTCAAACATCCATGTTGCTGTTTCTTGTCTTCATAACATGATTATTAGAATGATGAGAAATGAAACAGAGGAATGATAAGGGAGAATGGTGATATTCAGCTCAGATTTTTATACAAAGCAGCACAAAAGACATCCAGAGTTGGTCCAGTAATGGCCAGAGGCCTTTTTGGTTTTAGAAAAATTACAGATTAAGCATGTTCTGGGATCTAATGGTGAACTTGCGATCCATGCTAGAGCTAAAACATTTTGTACCCTGGAAAAGGTGACCAGTGCCAGCTGTGACAGGGCACAGGAATGAAGCATTCAGGTCACTAACAAAATGCTGAAATGCCACTTCCAACAGCACCAGGAAATAAAGTATCTGTCACTGAACTACAAAATCCTTGGACTCCTCAAAAAGGGCCCTCCCTGGAGGGTTGAGGGATAAACATGTTCATAGAGCTGTTTGTGTCCATGTTCAGGAGCTGAGGATATATGGGGAAGAGGAAACTCTCCAGTGTGGGAGAAAACTATAGGAGTCTGACCTTCCTCATACCTCGGGGAGAATATCAAATACATAATTTCAATATCACTCAATGACTCTTTTAGCCCTAAAAAGCATGAAAATAGCATTTTGCTATTTTACTAGCAGCTTGCATGCACAGGAACAGACAAGGCAAACCCAATGATACTAATTCAATTAATAACTGATTCAACAATAAAACATTTGATGTATTTTGGACCAGTCAGTGCAAAATGACAGTTTTGCCATGAGTATCATCAACAGGATGAAACAGAAATTGCGAACAACTGTGATACCTCAGTGGATATCCCTGATGTTAGAGGCTGCAGGAGAGGGGACCCAGAACCCCCATTTCCAGCTCTTATAGGGCAGGACAGAAACAAACAGCAAAGTGAAACAGAGAGCCCTGGCTCACAGCATGGCATGGAAAAGGGCATTCCTGCTGCTGGACACGTGGCAGGGTGGGAGAACTGCTGATATGGGGAACAGTGGGGGATCCCCAGGAAAAGTGAAATTTCTGTGTCATTTTATGTACATAATTACATGGACACCCCCCCACACACACACACTCATACACAAATATATATATATGTGTGTGTGTGTGTGTGTATGCATATGTATATAAAACAATTAAAAACACCCAAACCCCTCCCACCTACCTTCAATATGAAAGTAGTAACCTTTATGCTTCAGGCTTAGTTCTTCTAAAGTAAAAGCTGACAGATTACACAATAAAGGGTGATTATTTTCCTTGCTGCTTTCCCTAATTTTTTTCTTTTTCCTGAATTTCACGTCTTTCTTCCCCCCTTCCATCCCTGGCTCTCCCTACCCCCCATATTAGCATTTCAACCCTCCACTCCTTCTTGCTCTTTTCCTGCTGCTTCTGCTCTTCTGTCTTCTTCCCAGTCATTCATTTCTTTCATACTGAATTAACTCTACCCCTGCTCTATGAATCCTGACAATCTATCTGGTTTTAATTGTTGCATTAAACTTAGCTGGACATTTCAGAGAGCCGTGTACATTTAAACTGAGGACCTTTTCAAAGTCTTCATAATTCAAGTTGATTCCATGTATTTGATACAAGAGCCATATGTTTTTGGGGATCACGTATTGTTTAGCACATGTGAACACTTATGGAGCAGACCTGGCTTTGGGTAGCCAGTGCTTTTGCTTTTGGAGCTGTCAAGTAATTTTGGGCTATGTAATAGCATTGATACTTTGAAACGAGCAGAGATTTTCTCCAGGCTGCTAAAAGTACTCTTTAAATATAACAAATGAGGGCTCACAATGCAGACTGGGTGGTAGGGTTTGAGCAGCTCCGAGACCACATTGCTTCTTCATCCCCACCTTGTTAACGCCCGTCACAGGTGCTACCACTGCCCTGGAGGGTTTCTGCTTCATCCCAACAAGCTCCCTAGAAATGATCAATTCATCTATTACATCCTCAGAGCAGCCCTAGTAGCCTTTACTCAGACAAAACTCCTGTGCCTCACCCAGGTGCTAAGACTATAGAGAAAGGGAGCGAAGAGAGGGAACATCAAAATGGATTCTGGCATAGGCATGTAAGAATTGACATTTCCTTCTCAGCACCTAACTCAGCAAACTGAGCATTAAATCCTCCCCTAGGTGCTGGTGTCCCTGGCACATCTTTGTATCAAATGTGTGCCTCTCCAGGGAAAAGTGGACAGAGACTAGGAATGATCTAAATGGAGGGGAAAAGTTCTCACACTGATTCAATTAGAGCAGTAGATGTTGTAATATAGCTTCAAGGGATAACCGAAACTTTTGGAGAGTGCTTCCTTTTTTTTTTTTTCTTTCCCTTTTTCTTTTCCTTTGGCTGCTGCCACATGGAGCTCATTTCACATTTCAACTATAATGTAAGTGATACAGAAGAACAGTTCTCACTTTGTGTCAGATCCACTGGTGCCATAGGCACCCCCCTTCAAAGGGTCTGAGAGCACAGCCGTGCTCAGAGGTTTCCCTTTTCCACCCTGCCCCTGCCACACCTGGGCTTCTTCGGTGGATGAGTTTTATTTCTGACTGCCCACCAGAAAATACTGAGTGACCACCAGAAAACAATCCATCTCACTCAGTTCTCTGGGAAAAAGAACAAAAGTTAAATCATGACAGGTGTTCTATGCTGCAGTGGCATGGGGCACGGGACAAAGGAAGAAGAAGTGCTGTAAACTGACCGTGTCAATAGGAATCCATGCTGACACCACAGGGTGCACTGAGCTCATCCCTGCTGTGTTGATCTGCACAGGGCAGCAGCAGCAACCCTGGCAGGTTCTCTGGGAGCAGGGCGCCCTTCAGTCTGCCATAGCCACCAGGCTGCAAACACCACAGGAGCATTTTGTCTGGGGGCTCTCAGGAGCTGGGGCTGCTTTGTGTGCTGTGGTATTGCAGGAACGCCTCAATTTTGCTCAAACAGTAAACAACTATAACCATAGCTACAAAGATAAACCACAAAAAAAATTTCCCACTCCTGGAATTCCCAATACAAGGTGAGCACCTTCCTCCCAGAAACAGCCAGCACCTCATCTTCCCACAGTGCTGCCTCAAGCTGTGGGTGTCCAGTGCATCCAAAATTCAGCCATGCTCTAGCCTTTGTCAGCCAGAAGCTGAAAGATTAGACAAAAAACAACCCTGGAAATCAAGGCAGGTAAGTTTGCTCACTGAGGAGAGCTGCCCCAGCTCAGCCCTTGCCACTCAAACTCTCGTCCTGCCCTCAGAGCTGGCCCAGTGACACTGCAGCACTGAGGGGGTCACAGTGGCTGGGCAGCGTTCGTTTGCAGTCTTTATTTCTGTGCTCAGCCTGTGTTTCTGTGCTCAGTCTTTGTTTCTGTGCTCAGCCTGTATTTCTGTTCTCAGTCTGTATTTCTGTGCTCAGTCTGTATTTCTGTGCTCAGACTTTATTTCTGTGCTCAGACTTTATTTCTGTGCTCAGTCTGTATTTCCGTGCTCAGCCTGTATTTCTGTGCTCAGTCTGTGTTTCTGTGCTCAGTCTGTATTTCTGTGCTTAGTCTTTATTTCTGTGCTTAGTCTTTATTTCTGTGCTCAGTCTGTGTTTCTGTGCTGTCTGAATTTCTGTGCTGGCAGTGGATGTCACAGCTCCCAGCTGGGCTGGCTGGGGACACACAAGGACTGGAGTCATCTCCGATTTTCCAGGGCCGTGGGGGATCCCTTGCCNGGAAAAGTTCTCACACTGATTCAATTAGAGCAGTAGATGTTGTAATATAGCTTCAAGGGATAACCGAAACTTTTGGAGAGTGCTTCCTTTTTTTTTTTTTCTTTCCCTTTTTCTTTTCCTTTGGCTGCTGCCACATGGAGCTCATTTCACATTTCAACTATAATGTAAGTGATACAGAAGAACAGTTCTCACTTTGTGTCAGATCCACTGGTGCCATAGGCACCCCCCTTCAAAGGGTCTGAGAGCACAGCCGTGCTCAGAGGTTTCCCTTTTCCACCCTGCCCCTGCCACACCTGGGCTTCTTCGGTGGATGAGTTTTATTTCTGACTGCCCACCAGAAAATACTGAGTGACCACCAGAAAACAATCCATCTCACTCAGTTCTCTGGGAAAAAGAACAAAAGTTAAATCATGACAGGTGTTCTATGCTGCAGTGGCATGGGGCACGGGACAAAGGAAGAAGAAGTGCTGTAAACTGACCGTGTCAATAGGAATCCATGCTGACACCACAGGGTGCACTGAGCTCATCCCTGCTGTGTTGATCTGCACAGGGCAGCAGCAGCAACCCTGGCAGGTTCTCTGGGAGCAGGGCGCCCTTCAGTCTGCCATAGCCACCAGGCTGCAAACACCACAGGAGCATTTTGTCTGGGGGCTCTCAGGAGCTGGGGCTGCTTTGTGTGCTGTGGTATTGCAGGAACGCCTCAATTTTGCTCAAACAGTAAACAACTATAACCATAGCTACAAAGATAAACCACAAAAAAAATTTCCCACTCCTGGAATTCCCAATACAAGGTGAGCACCTTCCTCCCAGAAACAGCCAGCACCTCATCTTCCCACAGTGCTGCCTCAAGCTGTGGGTGTCCAGTGCATCCAAAATTCAGCCATGCTCTAGCCTTTGTCAGCCAGAAGCTGAAAGATTAGACAAAAAACAACCCTGGAAATCAAGGCAGGTAAGTTTGCTCACTGAGGAGAGCTGCCCCAGCTCAGCCCTTGCCACTCAAACTCTCGTCCTGCCCTCAGAGCTGGCCCAGTGACACTGCAGCACTGAGGGGGTCACAGTGGCTGGGCAGCGTTCGTTTGCAGTCTTTATTTCTGTGCTCAGCCTGTGTTTCTGTGCTCAGTCTTTGTTTCTGTGCTCAGCCTGTATTTCTGTTCTCAGTCTGTATTTCTGTGCTCAGTCTGTATTTCTGTGCTCAGACTTTATTTCTGTGCTCAGACTTTATTTCTGTGCTCAGTCTGTATTTCCGTGCTCAGCCTGTATTTCTGTGCTCAGTCTGTGTTTCTGTGCTCAGTCTGTATTTCTGTGCTCAGTCTGTATTTCTGTGCTTAGTCTTTATTTCTGTGCTCAGTCTGTGTTTCTGTGCTGTCTGAATTTCTGTGCTGGCAGTGGATGTCACAGCTCCCAGCTGGGCTGGCTGGGGACACACAAGGACTGGAGTCATCTCCGATTTTCCAGGGCCGTGGGGGATCCCTTGCCCCACACAGACCCCCAGCCCAGCCCCTGTGAAGAGCTGGAACCACTGCCAGGCCCCAGCTGGGAGCTCACAGCAGCACAGGGAATCCAGGGCCTCCTTCTAACTGCAGCATCCTTTCACTGCTCCTGACATTCCTCTGGGACCCACTGCACTGAAGTTCCTTCAGCAAACCCTGTTTCTCTTAACACTTTGTAAATAGCCAGCTCCTCTTCAAAAAAAGGGCAATAGCTGATCACATAAAGAATATTAGAATTCATGTAGGATCTAATAAATTGTGAACACCTTAAAGTCTGTGACATTGGGAACTACAGAACTTGATGATTTTGTCACATAAATTGCAAATTACTGCTATAAGCCAGCAACAATCCTATGTCCATGCATTAACAGATGGGAGTAATGGAAAGGGAAATTTCCTTAGCCCATATCTTTTTATTTTTTTCTCATTTCACATTTTGCAATCACAAATGTCCTTCATATGGAGGTCAATGGACTGCACAGATTTTTGGGGGGTCTGAGTAAAATCAATGTAAGATAAAATGTTTACTACCAAAAATGTCAGAGAGCGTGTGCACACACATTTTCTGTATTTGCAAAGCCTCGGTTGCCAAAGAAGGATTGCATTTACAGGAAAATCCGGCTATGGAGATTACCTGACACCCTCTAGTTCTGCTAACCAAGTGCTGCTTTCCACAACACTTTATTAAAACTTGTACGTGGCCGCACGCCAAAGCACAAGAACTCAGAACGATTTGTTCCATGAAGGAAATTTTCCTTAAAGGAGAGATCAGTGGTTAAAAACACGGAACATCAGAGCCATGCTGACAGAGCCTGCTGTCAGGAGCGAGGGCGGGAGAGGTAACAGCCAGAGAGGGGGAGCGGCAGCGAGGGGAGCGGAGCCGGCAGCAGCAGAAATGTGCAACTGCGCATTGCCGGAGCAGGAATTCCCCGCACGGAGAACGGCCCGCGGGCTGGGAAACTCCTCCCGCCCCCGCGGCAGCTGAG
>VXBS01002634.1:172197-186864 GCA_013400255.1 Sitta europaea | reverse complement strand
TCCGTTCTGCCGCCCCGCCGCGCCCCGGCTCCCGGGGACGGACACACGGCTGGTGCCCCGGCAGGACGCGTCTTTCGGGACAGCCGAGCCCCAGCGTGCTGGGGCCGTACCGACATTACCCGCTCTCTTTCGGTTCACGTAGCAGCGGCACGGACACGGATGTAAGAGCGGCCCCGGGCGCGCTTGTTCCGAGTCCCGTTTCCCCGAGGAGCGGGATCCGCGGCGGCGCGGGGCTCCGGGGAGGGCCGGGCGCTCTCTCCGTCCCCCCAGCCATTCTCCTTCCCTCGGCACAGCACGCGAAGCGGCCAGGACAAGGCAGTTTCAAGTATTCCTAGTTTATTCCTTTCCCCCCCCCCCCCCCCTTTCTTTTTTCTTTTTTTTTTTTTCTTTTTCTTTTTTTAAATGTTGTTTTCCCAGGTACCACCGCTCTTTAGGCTCGTGGAGTGTTTTTCCACATAACAAACCCAGAAAAAGTAGGGTCCGTGTTAAAGGCGGGTGCGCGGGTCTGTCTCGCACCACGGCTCTCGTGAGAGTTAACGAAATCTACTGCGGGAAATAAAATATCCTGGCCTCAATGAAAATTCATCAGATTTAATCTATTAAAAGGCTGAGACGGGGGAGTTTTCCTGAGGTACGGAGCTCGGTGTCCCGCGGGCAGAGGCAGCGGAGGTGTCCCGGGCAGCTCGGGCAGGGCCGTGGCCGCCCCGCTGCCTTTCCAGAGCCCGTTTCGCTCCCTTTCGAAATGACAGCTAGAGGCAGGGCTCGAGCCTGGAGCTGCTTTTGTCGGCACAGCACCGAATACCAGCAGTAAAACCTTTGCAACCTCAACGCAACCATTATGTGCGCGTCCCTGCCTTTAGACCCCGAACTTTGGCTAGGAAAAGCTTGCATTTTCAAAACCTCACCTCTGTCTTGGCCTGCAAATCACCTCGCTCATCTAGGGACACCACAAACACACACAATTCCACTTTCCCCTCTGCTCAGGATTCCAGCAGCACAGCCCCGAACATTTCATAAATGCTCTTTAATTACATTACTCAAAGTGTGATGCCAGAACAAGGAAATATTCACCTGGAAAGTGTCTTCTTCTGCATGAATGAGTCTCATTGTCAAAACCTTCAGCATATATAGGTGCCTATATGTTTTGCAGTGGAGAATTTAGTTTCTCATTTATAGCGTAGAGCTAAAAATTTGGGTAGCTTCAGGCTTGTTTTTACAAGCTCCCAGCTGTACAAGGATTTCTGTTTTTACAGGAAAAACTAAGCAATCCATAGACCATGATGGCTGTACATCCATAATGTGAGCTTCATGAGGAACAGAGCAACTTTATTATGATCTGGACTGAAATCATATTGAATAAAAGCCCATCTAACAGAGCCTGAGGGGAAGAGTCACAAATGGGCTCAATTCTCTACCAAATCCAACAGGAGTGAAAGGTTTTAGGATCCGGAGAGCAGATTTCCCTCTTCAGCTGACACTCTGAAGGTATTTTCATGATCCCATTTAATTTTGAGCCTGTTCCTGTTGCCTTCATATCAAAGAAATCTATCTCATGAGAAAAGACAGCCCCAGCCCTTTTCCCTCATCTATTCCTGCTTCCCATCTCTCCTCTTCTCAGCTTTTCTTCTGTAGCCTGAGCCCGAGTCTTCACTACAGTGTATTTGTTTATGCTTAGAGAACAGGCCTAGAGGAAAACAAACTCTGTATTTCACCCCACCATTTGGTAGTTCCTTTCTTTCATCTGCAAACACAGCCTGATCCAGGGAAGGTTCTTGAATTCACACAACCGGTTACATGATGAAATGCAAACAGTTTCTGGTGGTATTAAATGGCAGCCCGCAGCAGAGTTCAGGTTGGCTGTTATGGATTCACCAGTTAGGGCTCTGCAGGATAATCCTGTGTTGCTGCCATCCTGCAGCTTGTGGCCTACAGCAACGCTGCCGAATGCTGCAAATAAAAACAAACAAGGCAGCCTCTGCTTTTTAGACAGAGTAGAAATTATGTCCTTTTAGGAAGCTCGAAGCAAGGATCGTTTGTATCAGCCTCAAAAGCAAGCTGCTCTTTCCAGCACTTCAAAATTGATGCTTATTTTTCTACAAAGCCTGGGGAGGGGGGAGAGAAAAGGAGGGATAAAAAGCCCGAACCATACGAGTCCACTCATGTTCAGATCATCCCGAAGTTGCAAATTAATAGCATTGTACAACAAAATTAGAGCCAAAGCAGGCGTCTCCCATGGATGCTGCAGAGATTCACGGCTTAACAGACAATTTTTAGGTAATTAAAAAAAATAAATTCTGTGTGCTTGTTTAGACCATTTGAAAATTGCTTAGTAAAATATTGAAGCAAGGAAAATTACATGAATTTCAAATTTTTTGAGAAAAAGAGACCTCAAGAAAAAGTATTTCAACCAACCTAGAGACATCAAGGAAAATTTGTTTTCTATTACTTCTCTGAGAATGTGGGTCCCAAACTATAGCCTTGATGAATTTATATAATCTCTCTGAATTTATTTAATCTGCCCTAGTCTGTTTTCATAAAGGGTCTGTTACTGCATTGAAACAACAGTGTTTAAAAAGGCCACTCAGGTTAGAAGCTGAAATGCTTAACTTTAGGAGACAAAGCTCCACCGAGGCAGCATAACAATGTGACTGGGTTGTTAGTGATGGGGAGGAGAGCAGCTCCTCACCTGGTACGATTTGCTGAGAGGGCCCTTTGAGGGAGACAGAGGCTCTGGCCAAGCTGTCTCAGTCTGGAGAGGCAGCCCCACAGGCTGGGGCTGAGGGAAGCTCTGGCACTGGGCTGCTGCTTAGCCGTGTCCGTGCTGGCAGCACTCTGCTGGGGGAGTTTTTGGGGCTGCTCACGCTCAGTGCCAGTCCCATGGCAGAGCTGGCCAGCTGGGGACATGCTTGCACATGCCTGCAGCTCTGCTGGTCTCAGTTTGAGTGAGCAGCTCATGCTGACTCACTCACACCGTTGAATCTGGGCAGCGTCTCTGTGGACCGAGAATTCGAGTTTTGTCTTTAGCAGCTCCTTGAGAATCTGTGCGAGGCATGGTCAGTGCTCTCTGCCCACTCTCTGCAGGCTCCTGCAGAGGAGGTGCTGCCCTGGGAGAAAGCCAGCCAGGCACAGGCACGTGCTGTAAAATCCACATGCATGCTCAGACTTTGCCATCTGCGTTATGACCACGCTCCTCTTCCATTTCTGAGCAAAGCAGAAGCAGTTGAATTTGGTTAAAGTTAAGCAGTCTTGTCCCAGGGTGTTGCAGAACTTGCAGACTGGGCTGTATCAACCAGGAATAGGGTGCTTTTGTTTCGAATAGCCTGTCCCCATCTGGGATGTGTGTATATATTACCTACCTAAACAATTTGTGAATAGCTCTCTGTACCCACCAGCTTCTCCCCATCAGCTTGCCCCGGCTGCAGCACCCAGAGAACGCCCTGCCAGACCCACAGGGCACAGCTCTGGTGAGGCAGGGCTGCTACGCCCTGCAAAGAGCACCTCCCTCCTCCTAAAGACCTGGAGGGTTCAGCAGGAGTCCATGGCATGAACTGCGCCTGAGACCGTTCTTTCTCCCAAGCCGCCCAGGCAGAGTGGTGTACTTGGCAAACCATTCCCTCCTAACTCTAGCTGCGCCTCTCCTGAGCACATGCTGCACTTTAAGACAACTAGAGGCACAAGTTTGTTTCCTTTTAAATGCAACTACTGTGCTCCTACAAAGATTACATGATTGCAAGGTAAAAACCTAGGTTTGATCTGAGAACAAATCTGTTTTGTTGGATCAAACCACATGCCGTCTGTAGAGAGCCAGCTTAAAAGCGATGTGATGGAAGTAACCCTCTTCTTTCTGGAGGAAAAGAGCTAAGCTTTAGCCAAAGTCAACTTCAGATCACATACAGTCTCCCCCCATACCTGAGTGTATAACCTGAAAGCACACACTCACTGGAGATAGGGGTGGTGGTCAGTGGAAGGTGGATCTGATCCTCAGACTCCTCTCAGGTCCCTGCATTGTCCCAGCAGACGAGTTGGAAGCACAGTGTAAACCCAAAGGACTACATTTCTCTTCGTGGCAAGAACAGAAACTTTGAAGAAGCTGAGTATTTCAGTTTAAGCTTGACCACCTAAATTCTAGTTGATTTTTGTCTGTACAATCACCTCGAGGTCTTTTAGTTTATCTCCATCTTGTTCTGACCTCCTGAGTATGTGAACCTGAACTGGGAATCTAACAAACATGGAATTTGCCTGGCATTTCCAGCTCATCCTGATTTTGACCTGGCCAGAAACAGCAGACCAGAGTTGCTCCCAGTTTTCCAGCATTTCTCCTCTTGGTTGAAATGAGAGCAAGGAAATGCAGAGCAGACCAAAAAAAAAAAAAAAAAAAAAAAAAAAAAAAAAAAAAAAAAAAAAAAAAAAAAAAAAACCCAAAAAAAAAAAAACCCACCCAAAAAACCAAAAAACAAAAAAAAAATTAACCGAACTTTCTTAGACTCTCAAAGGGACTTGGTTCAAATCCAGTGGAAATGTAGATGAAAGTTCAGCCTGCTCATTTTATTACAGTTTGTTTACTTACATATAATTTAATTTCAATTTGTTTTCCTTTTTTCATCCAGTTTGTAACTATCCCTTGCAACAAATAAAAGAGAGACCCATTTTGAGAATAGCTGTCAGGAGAAGTTAAGCTCTGTATCAGTCTTCATCTGCCTGGTGCCAGAGGTGTTTCATACAAAGCATGAAAGAACATTATTTGCACAGAAAAGCATGTGCTACATGGTTGAATATTGTATTGAGCCAGTTCTGTCTGATGGCTTCACGTCCCCTGAATGTGAAAGCAGCTATTGCACTGAATGCATGTTAAAGTCTCCACCAGGTATTTGCAATAGCAGTGCAAAAAATTAAAATTTATTATTCTCCCGTGGTTCATTTTTAATCGGGTGTTTTAAAACTCTGATTTTAGCTGGCTTCAGTCAGTGGCAGAGGAAATGAAGGGGTTTGACTGTCTCATTTTCAGAAGGCTTTTGCCTTGAGTGATGTGTCAGCTTTTAGTGATTTGTGCATCCCTGCACCCTTCCAGAGAGAGCTCTGAGGATGTGCAGTGTGTACCGAGGGTGGAGGGCATGGATTACCCTCCAGTGAGGAGGGGTTGGCTCAGCTTCACCTGAGAAGTTAATTAATCAACAGTTACAACTCCTCTTACAGCTGATGTTATGTCTGGAATATTATACAGCATTTAAGCAGCATGTCAGCCACCTTTTGAGCAATCCAAGTGTTTTACAAACAGCAGCATTGCTGGAAGGCATAAAACAAAGCTTTGCTTGCTATTGGATCCTCCATCAGTCATTTCATGTCACATTTTTGTACCTGTGGTTTCTCAGAATTAGGTAATACACAGGATCTTTAACCGTATCTGGGAGCTCATGCTCTAAATCCTGACTGTGATTGCTGATGTCAGACCCCTCACTTTGAAAATGTGATGGGGCTTGACAATAAGAAGCATGAAAAACAACGAATGAAGGGCACTTCAGCACAGATAACCAAGGGAGATGTCGTCCCATTGGAACAACAACCAAAAAAACCCCAAAGAGGGAGAGGGAGGCAGCAGTCATTTCATGCCAGAAGCCCTGAGGGAAGGTTCCTGAGCACCACCCTGGGAGCAGGCCCTGCACTGACCTGTGAGCACCACACAAGAGCTGCACCCCTTCTCCTGATGCTGGCTGACTGCAGGGGCAGGGAAACGCTGGGGCTTTTAAACGGGCTTGGAGAATAATGCAGAGCTGCGTTTTGTTCTTTTGAAGCTGAAAAGGAATTTCCCTCTTGATCTCGAGGGGAGCAGGATTTCCCCTACTGTTTAAAACTCCTCATAATGAAAAGGTACTTTTGTGTTTCAGTTCTTGCTGTTGGTGAGGTGTTAATCCAGCACTGTCACGGCCTTGTAGCTATTTTGCACATTTGCTGGGAATGAAGAAAAGGAGAAACTACAGTTTGTGACCTATTTAAAGGCTAGTTTTTCTAGTAAAACATACATTTACAAACCAAGATTTTACAGCCACTTCTGGGATAGAAAACGGAAAAAAAAAGCCATCTCTCTTTTCTTGCCGAAGTGTCTATGCATAGAGTCTGCCTTGTTACCTTAAAGTACCTATATGGAGGGACTCATGTGGGGGATAACTCCATAACCCATTGGTTCCTGAAGCTGGTGTAAATATATATTTTGAAAAAAACATTTGTTAGGAGGCTGCCCCCTTTTCAGAGAGACTGTTAGATTTTTCTAAAACCAGCAAAGAACTCTTTTTATTTGAAGAAAACAAAGCGTGTTTTTATAAGCGATTATTTTCTGCTGAATAATGTATCAAAAAATCCCAGCCTGGCTTCAGTTTTTCATTAGAAACACTGTCAATTCCGGGCAAAAATCAAAACTGCCGAATTTTCCTTTGGGCACAAGTCAGTTTCTTGTTTAAAACTGTTTTGATAAAAGATTTCTGATTAGTATTGAAATATTTGTACCCAGGGGCTGGGCTGGGTTTGAGTGAGGCAGAGGCAGGGGAGGGAGGTTGGGCTGTCCCTCCCTGCCAGAAACCAGCCTCCACTGAAAGTGTTTCAGGTAAGCTTTCCATCAGCAGCAGCTTTTGCTGCTAGGGAACCGAGAGAGTCTTTTTTCAGAGGTTGGTTTAGTGTTTTGAAAGTGATGCTGCCGTGCAGCAGCTCCTGCTGTGGTACCTTCAGTTATTTGCTGGAGGGGTGGAGGCTGCTCCTGCCTTACAGAGTTTGTAAGTGTGAGTGATGGGGTGCTCATATGCAGGTAGTGGTGCTGTTCAGCTATGCTGCTTCCTCTCAGCCTCAGTGTGTCTGAAAACTGGCACAAAAGCCATTAATCAGGATCATATGGCCCACCACATGACGGCCACCACATCACCACAACCCTGGTTAGACAAAAAAGAAAGAAGAAAATGGAGCTAATGTAGTTTTTTCTAAATGGTGATAAGCATAGTCCCTCGGTAGAACAGCTGTTTGCATGACTGAGCTCAGCTTACTTTGTGCATCTCTTGCATGAAACAAGTATAACTTGAGATTCTTAAGGGCAGGGTGGCTTGTTCCCTCTTACCTCCTCAAACCAATAATAAGCCACCAGGTTCTCCCACCCTCCTTCCCCTTTCTCTCAAATTTGATTTCCCAAGCCCCGTTCTGCCAGGCCTGTTTCAGCTCCTTAGTGGCTGTGTTAGTCAAACACACAGCAGATGTCAGTGCGTTACAAAACTTGGTCTGAGGATGAAAAGAGAAGTTTCAAATGAGAAATTTAAACGGGAGAGCAAAAACGCAGGGAACTGCAAAGCTCTGAAGCCGTGGAGGAGGTCACCCCTCGGTGTTTGACACATCTCCTTAACCACTGACTCTGGCAGCATTACTGCAATTTTCCAGCCTCTCCTGTTGAACCCTTCTAAAGCTCTTAAATCTGTCACCCACCCAGGTTCCCTAGGAACTGCAACACAAGCTTTCCAGCTGGTTTGGGAAAGTGATGCCTGGGAAATCTTCCCCCTTTTGCCCAATTCAGCCCGTGGAAGTGCGGCAGAGAGTGGAACAAAGTGAAAGCATCTCTGCTGCTCGCTGCTCCTTTAACCAGAGCTTCTCTCCCGGCTTTAGGAGAGCCATCCCTAAGCAAAGCATTTCCCTGGCCAGGGTGTCAGACTGAACCAGAGGTGGGTCATTGAGAGCCAGGCCACGCACAGCCCAGAGCAGACCCCGGTCCTCCCAGCAGTCCAGCAACAAAGAGAGATCCAATTAAAGGCCTCCCTTGTTTCCCTGGAAAAACAAGCAGCAGCTCCCTCGGGAGAGCCGCGGGAGTGTGCAGGGACCCTTGGGCGATAAGGAGCCGCTCAGGAAGCTCAGCACACGCCCCTCAGCCCGGGGGCTTCCTCACTTTGTGCCCGGCTTCCCCGCAGGGCGTGGGGCAGCTCCCCCAGCCTGGCCGCAGGAAACCGCCCGGGCAGAGCCAAGCAGAGCGTTCATCTTCCTTATCTCGCTCAGGAAACCTATGGGAAATGCTACGCCGTACTCTCCACCGTCCTCCTGTCATATAATTATAATGCATTACACGAAGAAAAATCTTCTGGAAAATCAGCAGGGCTAATGAGAGGACAATCCCTCATTAGGAGGCACTTTTCTTTCCAAATTCTACAGGGCTCATGTGAGTAGCCATTGGTGTAAAAACAAAAGATGAGCTAAATGTTTATGTCAGGAAAACACAACGCACCCGGAGTGTCTCATGCCATTAGGAGAGTAATTGTTACACAAGGCAAATCTGTTTTCCCCAAATAACGAACCTAGGCCAGATTTTTTTCAGACTTCAAAGAAAGAACACAGTAGGGCCTCTCCACTGCCAAATGGCTAAGTGGAATAAAAAAAAATTGTGATTTTGCCATTAAATACTTGGTATCAATTCAAGCTAATTTTTTTTTTTTTTTAAATAGTGATGCTATTACATTCTATACTGGAAAAGGATAAATTAGAATTTCAAAGGCTGTAAGCAGTCACTGGACAAGGAATCGTGCACACAAGGCTGCTGCACCACAATGCAGTTTGCAGCATTTACAATCCCAATCCCTGCTTGGACATATTCTACGTGTTAGTAAGGTCAGCACAGATTATACTGAACCAGCATCTAATGCCTTCTGTTCTGCCAACAGAATTTTCCCTTGAAAGTTTACTACAAAGCGCACAGTATTCCTCTAAACTCCAGTGTTTTAAATTAAAAGAAGGCTCTGAAATTGGGAAGGCTGACATGAACAACATCTCTAAGGAACTTTTGTTTTCTTAGGGAAATGTGTAATGAAGAACTGATAAAGGGGATACTGAGACTATGCAAGAGGTTGGTAACAAGCCCAGGTCTCCAACAAGTCACTGTAAAAACTTTAGATTTTGAGGAATAGTTACCAGACCTAGAGAGGAACCAAAGTCCTCTGGAGGAAAGGAAAATCCTCACTGGTTTCCATTTCTGCAGCACGTATTCCTCAGAACTGCCTACAGACACACACTCAGGAAATTATACTGAATTAGTGTTTAAAGTGGATTAATTAATTGGCCTCAGCCCCCAATTTATTCACAACCAAGAGCTCTTGGGTTAACTAAGTTAAAAGCTGTATAGAGTACTTAAATTCTGAAAGGAATTTCTACGCAGGATTTTAGTCCTGCTAAAGTAATTTGTTTTAAATTCCCATCTTCACTTAATTTGTTGAGGTTTTTTTTTAAGCCTTCCTATGTAAATGGGTGCCACAACAACACAGAAAAAAAGGAGTTTGGATAAGTATATTTGTCATTTTAAAAGTAAACAGAGAAAATGTTTAATCTCAGCAAATGTTCCAGGATCATTTCACAAGGGTTCTGTGAGCAATCTCTGAGAATGTGCTGCTTTTTGAAGCAAATGTCACTACAGCAACAACAAACTTCTGACATGAGAGTGATCTCTGCAGGCATTTGGCCCCCAATTTAACACCTGAAACTCTTTGCAGGTATCCCAGACTTTTCAGTAGTTTAAGTGAAACCGAATGATGTTACCCAAAGAATAAAATAATAAAATAAGAAAAGATAAAAATAATGAGGGTAAAGCAAGGTGAGCCCTGCCCAGGCAGCCCATGGGGGGCAAGGGGAGCAGGGCAGCTCAGCCCCTGCACTCTTTCCAGAGGAACATTTTCCTCCTGGCTGACTGCAGCCAGTTTTACAGGAAAGCAGCTTTGTTGGTATGGATCCTTCAGCAATTACTGAAGTGTGCTAAATTCACTGTTATCAGCCAGCTTTGTTGTGGTTGAAACTTTTGTTTTCTAGAAAAACTCATCTCTTCTTCTCTCGGTTGCTTAAAAAGAAAGGATTCATGTTAATTGAGGTCCTCTGCTTGTCAGCAGGCTTCAAGTTTTGGTGGTTTGTAGCACCTCACCTGTGGGAACCCAGGATGTGTCTGACAGTCCTGGATGATCCCAGCTCCAGCCAGGGGGCTCCAGAGACCTGGCAGGGGGGTCAGAGACCCTGGAGGCAGTCAGGGACTCCTGGGGCTTTGAGTTTGACCCATGGAACAAATTACCACCTGTGAATGAAGAACTAAAAGTCACAAAATACTAGACAGCATGATAGTGGTAGTTATAGAGTGAAAAGGGAATTTCTGGGGATCTTACCACGGGGGCTTAGGGGGTGAGATGGAGGGACTTGGGTCTTGTCCTGTCCTCCTTCCTTCTTCTCCCTAACCCCATCTTTTGGTGATGTTGGCACTTGGGGATTGGATTGGAGTAGAATGGAACTGTCTAACACAGGTGACAGGCATTGGATCATAACTGTAAATAACTAACAGGTAATTTGTAGTATAAAAGTCACCCCAGGGGCAGTGTGTGTGCCTGGGGCTGCCCTGCTGAACAGACCTGGGCAGCCCAGACAGAAAATATCTGAGATAAGAAACAATAAAACAACCTTGAGAGCATCAGCTGAAGACTTCTGACTCATTCTTTCAGCAGCAGGGTTTGGAGACAGCGGAATTTAAACATCTCGGGGTCATCCTGACCAAAGCAACCCCCGAGACTCACCCTAACAGGAGCAGCCTCAAGGTGTGATTTCCACTTTATATTCCTTGCTGTGGAGCTGGTATCCGTGTCTAGAGAACACCTAGAGAAAAGGGCAGTGTGGGTGTTGCTCCCTAGGTGAGCTCCCTCCCCACTCTCCCCGGCAGATGCAGCTGCAGAGCCCTTCCCCTGCTCTCAGTGCTGCCAGTGCTGGGGACAGCCTTCCTCTGGCACTCCTGGCCAAACCTGATCAACAAGAGGGTTTAGCCCCCCTGGAAAGAAAACCTCCTCGAAAAGGTGCACAGTTTTTCTGTGAGTTTCCAACACAGATCACTGTTCATTGCTTCTCAATGGTTGAAGGAGGAGATAATGCAGGTTTACATCCTCTGGGAACAGGACAGAAAGAGGCAGCCAGCCCATTAGTGACGCCCTGCTGCCACTGCTTTCCTCTGCATTTACAGCACGTTCAGGGAGCTGGAAAAGAAGAACTTCCATGCTATTATTAGATAATATTTCATTAGATAATTATAATTATCATTATTATTAGATTTCATCCACATATTAGGTTTCCTCTGCCTATTCCTTGTTTGAGAGCAGGGCTACACACAGACACCACAGCCCTGGAATAAATAACAATAGAAAAGGTTTATCCCAGAGCCTGCACTTATTAGTTAGAGAAGTTGTAGTTACTACACAGTTTAGTATGTGAAGGGGGAACTTGACACACAGAAAGGCACCTTTCACTGGCTGTGTTAGCCAGCTGGATAGGCTTTCTTAAAAAGAACTTAAGCACAACTAGAAGCCAGAAGAAAAAGTGTGCCACTTTTCCTGGATATTCAGTATTCTATAGAGAGATTTCACTGGAGCCTTTAAAGCAATATTAGGATAAATGAAAAGAAAAAAAGTGTTTCTGTGGGTTAAACATCAATATAACATTTCTTTTATCTCAAAATAAATATAACCTGGTCAAAAAGCTCTTTAGAATGCAACGGAAATTATTATGGAAATGTTATTTGTCTCTTAAATTTTAACCAAAAAAAGTATTTGCTGCCTTTCAGTGCTATGTATACAACCTGGAAAGAGAAATATGGAAAACAGAAGCACTGAATTTCTTTGCTGTCAGCTGTACTCCTACTCAAACCAGGGATTCATTACAAAGCTGTGTTCAGTGGGTGTTGAAATGCAGGAGTGGAAGCAAGCAACTGTTCCTATTTGTGTGACACTCACAGAGCAGCCAGAACAGCACAAGGGGAAAAGGGCTGGAGAGCCCAAAACCCCAAACCCTAAGAGCAGTCTGAGTTCTGTGTGCTCCCTGTAAGGGGGTTTGGGGCTCTGTGCAGCACACAGATCTCTGTGCAGAGGGTTTGGGGCTCTGTGCAGTGGGTTTGGGGCTCTGTGCAGCACACAGATCTCTGTGCAGTGGGTTTGGAGGTGTGTGCAGCACACAGATCTCTGTGCAGAGGGTTTGGGGCTCTGTGCAGTGGGTTTGGGGCTCTGTGCAGCACACAGATATGTATAAGGTGATTTTGATACTCTGTGGAGCACACAGCTCTTGCCCAGGCGTGCCTGAAGCAGGACTGGGCAGCACTGAGCACTGACATGTCACTCATTGTGGGAACAGAAATTGCTCTGTAATGATTGACACAACTCCTAATGTGGGTAGCTCCTGGTGCCAGTGGTTTTCAGATGAGGACAGAAGGTAAGGAGGAGCTCCTTTCCATCCCTCACAGCTCCTCCAGTCCCTCACACACCTGCCAGTACAGGTGGGACCACAGCTCACCTCCACTTTCATTAACCCCTGGCAGATCACTTGGCTCTCTTTGCCTTTTTACAAGGCTGAAAGAGAAACCTCAGCTTCACAAAAACAAGTAGAAATTTGCTGTTGGCTTCACAGGGTCTGGTTTTACATAGGACTTAGCAGCAACTACTATTAAAAGAAGTTATTCTATCTACGAAAATCACAGCTCAGAGTAATGCTCTGAAGTGCAGGAGTTTCATGTATGCAAGTTCCCAATTAGGTACTTACAAGGATGAATAACAGCTGCTGTGAAAAGGCTGGATTTTTAGTTTTTGTTTTGTTTTAATAAATATCAATGCTGCAAAACAGTTTCCTTCCTTAGAGGGTATTAAAAAAAACCTCTAAATAAAATTGGAGCAAAATACTATTTGGAATAATTTAATTTATGCATAGTATGTCAATAAGACATTTTAAAGCCCACATTATTAGACTTTTCTTATTGAAAAATATAATATAAAACACTAAATGAGGACATATCTGACATTCACATGCATATAACAGAGGTTTTCAGCACCAGTTTTTCTTGAGTATGTCATCGTCAGAGGGAGAAACAAAATCACTTCATTCTCCACTTTTCAAGAGACACATTTACCCTCTTACAGGTTTTAGAAAGCCACACAGAAGGGGCTGTCTGAGCAAACAGGGAGGAACTGCCTGTGGGTAATACAGTTCCATTGAAGTGAGACAGAGAATTGCTGCAGCTTCATAAAAACTTTAAATCTGTGCATGGTTTTGGGTTTCCCCACACACAGTCTCCAGCTGCCTTCTCCTGCTCTGGTGTTTCCTCAAACGACCCAATCATCATCACCCAATTAGTGCTGGAGGGAAAAAAGGGGCTTCTGTCAAACAGAACTCCTTAAACAAATTAGTACAGGTTTTGAGCTGGGCTTTACAACCCATCACAAAGATTCCTGCATCAAATACATTCAAATTTGTGAGACAACAGGAGTGGAAAATGAATTAAATTTATTTATCCCTGAATATAGTAAGGCTTGTGAAAATATTGGCAGGAGAAGTGTATAGTAGAGATCTTTATCACAACAGTTCAATCGCAGGTGTTTCCCCATATTACTAGATTATCCTTATCCAGAATAAATATTTAATGTTAGTATTAACAAAGAAAAGCTGTAGCTCCAACAACAAGCTCTGTGTATTTAAAACTCAGCGATGATTATCCACTTTACAATCAGTTGAATCGTGAGTGTTAAACAATTTTACACAGGTCGCGTTTTCAAACTGCAAAGAAAACGCTCCCAGCGCCCAGAGGCGCCGCTTCCGAGCCGGGGCTGCAGCCAGCTCTGCCTGCTGGGATGCAGAGCGCTCAGATCAAGGCTCCTGGCTGGCTGTTGGTCCCCGCAGAGGTCTGAGCTGTGTCCCCACACCCCGGGGCCGTGCTCCTGCACACACCCCCCCGCCGCAGGAGGGGCTGGCAGCAGCTCCTTGCCCGCAGGTTCAGCACTGTGCCCTGCGAGAGCCTCTGCTGGTGCAGGGCTCTCTGAGCAGCTAGCTGTTGGGGTTTGATCTCTGGGAAGGCTCAGCAGACCCCCAACCCAACAACCAGCACCCCTGCTGCCAGGGGCAATGCCAGGCTTTGGGAGGGCTTGCACAAGAATGCTTCTCATTATGTTATAAACTCCCCAAATTCAGCTCCCATACCAAGTTCCACATTTTTTCCTAATTCTCTGGAGAAAAGTAGCAAAGAACAGAGGGGACACACAGGCTTCTCCTGCAAAACAGCTCCACTTTTCTTGAAATTCTAACTTTCAAAGCTCTTGACAGCCTTCTCATTTTCCTAACTGTAACATCTTTCTCATGAACTTCTCCTGACAAGTCTTTTATCACCCTTATATTCAGGCTTGCTGTTCCACCTGTGCTTGGCCCCTTGGCAAGTTCTGCTGACCTCCACCCTTTTACCCACTCTTCTTTTTGCAGCTTTCTTGTTCAAAATTTTGTGAGTGGTTTGGAGAGGATGAAAATTATCCCTCTCATTGGGACAACTTACTTAGGGAACTTAGGGCAGTAGAAGACAACAGAACTCAACTCATGAGCCATAAAGTACCCCTGGGTCTCCCAGAGTGCCTCTGTCCCACCCTTGCTATGCCTCTCATACTCTTCCAAAGTCCCTTTTCCTGCTTTATTCTCTCACTGCTTCTTCTCTGCTATTAATTCCCATCCTTTTATTTTTTTTCCCAAGCAATTATCCTCCCTCCAAATCGTCCATTTCTGGAAAAATCTATCACAAATTGCCTTTCCTTGTTGAAAGCTAAAGTACATCTGCCTGGATTTCTTAGGATGTTTCATCCCCCCCCCCCCCCCCCCCCCCTTTCCTTTTTTTTT
>VXBS01002634.1:68630-172192 GCA_013400255.1 Sitta europaea | reverse complement strand
TTTTTTTGATGGTTTTCCCCCCCCCCCCCCCCCTTTTTTTTTTTCTCTTTTGAGAGTAAAAAAGATGAAAATTTCTCGTATCTTCCACATTATTTTAGCAAAAAGAGACCCCCAAAAATCAAGGCAAAAGTTAAAGACTCTGAAGAAAATAAAGTATGTTTAACAGAACACCATTTTTGAGCTGAACAAAATCAACATCTTCTTTCAAGCAGCCTGAGTTCACCTGCTAGGGGAGAAAACAGGAGCCAGGAGTCTGGTGAGGTGGTGTGGGAAGGCTGCTGGGGATGGAGGTGGGGCACCCTTGTGAGCAAACCCTGCACCTTTGTGTCCCCCTCTGAGTGCAGGTCAAGGGACAGGGCCCCTCTGGATGGGTAAAGCAGCAACACAGGGTGAGAAACCAGAGCAGAATCCTGCTCCAATCCTCCTCCCGAGGGCTCCCGCAGCAGCAAGGGTTTCTTTTGAATGCAGTCACTTTATCCTGTGGTTGTAAATCCAGACCTGCCTCCCAGCAGCAGAAACCTTTGCCAGACAGAACTCCTCTTTACCAACTCCAGTTGGTAAAGACGACTGATAATGGCTGTGCAATTACCATTGAAATGATAATTTCCACACAGTATACAACCAATGGACAGCCTGCACCACTTCTTACCTGCATGTTTGCTCAGTTCTGAGGCATGGCTTTTACCACTGCTCCCGTGGGGTGCAGAGGGTGTGCAGCTCACCCTCACAGCAGAGGCACAACCTCGGGCTGGGTGCCAGGGCCACCATGAGGATGCCTTAGGATTTTAGCTTTTATAATTCTCAAACCCTGTGCTGCATTAGTGCACAGCTCTAAACTCTGTATAAAGTATTAGTTAACTGTCCTCATATTTTTGTCAGACAAAACAATCCCTCTAGGTCTGAGACCCAAGGACACCCTACAGCCTCAAGCCCTGAGAAGCATAAACAACAGTGAATTATGGGGGAGCAAACTGGGGGTAAATGACTTCATTACCTGAAGCTGTAATTGGACAATTAACCCCTGATATGTAAATAGACCCAACTTATAATTGTCTGAAAACCTCATGACCATCATCCACCTTGGGTGTAGCCCCTTGGAGAGGCCAAATGTACCTGAAGGTGCTTCATTAAATATATCCACTTTTATCATTTTAGGCCCTTCATCAAACCTTCATTTAATCTTTCTAGCTTTGCCTGGCCTGTGTTTCCAGGTAGTCACCAAAAGGTGCCTCGGCAGGGCTGCCCTGCTGGATCCTGGCTGTGCCCAGCTCTGTGCCCTGGTGGGGCTGCAGCAGCTCCTGGGCAGGTGAAGGAGTTTTCCCTGCTCTCCATGGTGGGAGCAGCAGGATTCCCCAAGGGAACCCTCCCTGGGGCTCCCCTCCCTCTGCCTGCCCTGCAGGGTCACACTCGAGGGGCTGCAGCCAGGCTGGTCGCTTCCACACTCAGCCCAGCCAAAGCTGCTCTTCTTAATTGGGGTTATTTACAAATGCATTGGATTTCTTGCTCTCTTGTTTTAGTTAGTTCCAGGAGCTATGGACTAGGTTCAAAAAAAATAACAGGCCAGGGGGCTTTTTGATTGGTTAGATCTCTTCTTTTGGGTAAGACAAACGGGGAGATTAAAAGCATCTGCAGGCTTTTCATATGCTCGTGGGAAGGGTATTATCCCTTAACACAATCAGGAAAATTGCCTGATGGAATCAAAACTGTTTATACAAGACACAGTTAGAGAATGGATATAGGTGGAAAAATGGTGTTAAATTCAACCTTCTTTAGAGGATGCACAGCACTCCAAATTTTCTGATGTCACTTAAGATCCAACATCCACTTTGTCTTCTTGTAAGGCATAATAACCCTGTTGTATTAAAAAAAAAAAAAAGTACAAGAGAAACAATACTTTTTCCAATTGCCTCAGTATACCTATGCTGGAGGGTTCCACAAGAGTCTCTTTTCAAGCCAGCCTGTAAATCTGTGCTTTATTTGTGCTGAAGAATGCAGCATTAAAGCCAGCCTTCTCTGTGGGACACCTCTGGGGCACCCGGAGGAAGCCCTGTGCAAAGTGCTTCCTGCCTTGGGCTGCTCCTCCCGGGAGGGGATTAAGATTAGGGCCCTAATTCCAGTGAACATCCTGGGTTTTTTTAGCTGTCCACAGAGCTGGCTCCCTGCAAAGAGCCTCATCTCATTCCCTTCCCCTCCCGAGCGCTGGCGCGTGCTGTGTTGTGAAATATCGATACGCCGGCGTGTTTTCATTCTGCATAGCTGGGCTGGCTCTCCCCACCGTGCCATCAGGATGGCACTGGGAGCAATATGTTCCATACAGGCAGGCTGCCAGCAAATATAGATGTTTCCTGTCCTTTCAGGGGTCCCTCACACTGTCTTCTCTAAAAGGCTGAATGTATTCCGCAGCTCTAATAACAAACATTGTAACCTTGCAAATAGCGACGCTTGGAGTTTTCTTTAATATTTGTATTTTTTGACCCCAAATGGGGAAAGAATTTACCATACTTAGGCTGGAAAAACAGCGTGCTAATTTTGCTTATCAAAGGCATTCAGACCAAAGAGTCTGCCTCTATGGTAAAAAAATATTCTGGAGCGCATCATGTGTTACTGGGTTTTAGCACATGCTGGTACCTAACTCTAAATGTCAGTATTTTCACAGTGTAATTCATGTCAGCTCCCAGCTCTTATGACATCAGAGGATGAGTTCAAAGGGACACAGTTTTCTGCTTTATAAAAACAGTTTAAAGATAAAAGCCAGTTTAAAAAAAAAAAAAAAAGAAGAAAAAAGGAAAAGAGAAAATGAAAGTATTAAGCAATGCATTAGCGAAACAATTCTCTGAGAAGCAAATGCCAATCAGAAGAAGATGACAGTATCCTATAGTGAAACCATATTAGCAGAAGGGATCAACTGCTGTTGTTTAATGCCTTGCACAACACTTGGTGTCTTTCCTTCTAAACCACACCGCTGAGGAATGGGTAAAAATCATATCAGCTATTGAGCAGAGAAGATGAAAACAGAATATTCTCCCTTACATCACTGGCAGTTTTTAATACGTGTCATAAATCAGCTTCTCTGTCAGCGTGAATGGGCAGAGAAGAGAAAGTGACAGAGTATTATTTTCTATATTCATCATTAAAACAAATAAATATCAATCACATGGCTTGAAGCATTTAGTTTTCTGCAGATCTTTCAAAACTTTTTTGACCCAGCCCTCGGTGCTCTGGAGCTTATCAATGACACCAGGGGTCAAAAGTGTTAGTGCGACTAAAATTACTTGGACAAAGGCAGGACCAGGTCAGCTCGCCATGGGATAGTCCCACAAGGCCTCCTGGAGGCTGCTGCCACCAAGGAGTTCTGAGGAAAAGAAAGGAAAGACCATGAATCAAACATCCCAGAAAATTCACAAGCAAATGTGTTATTAATCAAGGAAAATAAAAACAAAGTTTATTAAAATGCCTTGTAATAGTACATTTCAAAACAACACAAAGACATCTTATGTGATGACCATTTTATCACTGAGGCTCATTCCAATTGAGTTACATTCTTCAAACCCAAAGAGCCACAAGTGTGCCAGAAAAGAAAATAAACACTGGGACGATGTGTGCAGTCACACATCTAATTTGACGATTGATCTCACAATTTAAATAGACACTTTCCACCCCAAATAAATGCAGGAGTCTGTATCAATGGCACTTCTGCAAACTGAAACTAATGGTAGGACTGGCACAATTCACACGTTTCTTTCCATATTTAGCTAAGAATTTCAAACCAGGACCTGAATGAAGCCAGAGGATAAGAAAACAAAGCAGAAGGGGTCTACTATTTTCTGCACGATTTGGAACACCACATTAAAATATTTTTAAATTACTATAATTCTCTCATTTTTCTGCATAAGTATTTGTGAAGGGGATGAATCTTCACATGGTGCAAACAGCCCCAAATTCATTGGTTTCAGTGATTCCAGTGCAGCCAAGGAAGTTACAACGATTTGCATCAACCATGAATTTGCCGCAGCCTGTTTACACAGGAATTTCAAACCGAATTCTCTGTTGCTCCGGCTCCGGGGAATTGGTGGAACTGTTACAGCACAAGATTAAGTCTTTTACGCTCTAAACTGACCTCAAAAGATGGATCCTGTTTCTCCCCTCCCACGAGCTCTTGTTTACCCGGATTTTGTCTGTGAAGTGGCTCCTGGGAGCAGGGGCTGAGCTGCCTCTGTGCTAACGAGCCCAATGCACAGGGATGTTTGAACTGGATTGAGTTTTTGTGCCGAGGACGGAGGTCAGAGTTGCAGTTTCATCTGTTACATTTTGGAGCCCTCCACTTGATCACGACAATGCCATGTTCATAATACAATTATTGTAATCATATTTCCAGAGTTGCTCGCCTTCAGTGGAAACAGACTGCCTTGGACTGTGCCTGAAGTGGAATGCACATTTCGAAGTCACACAGAGGTTATGGAACAGGACCTTGCAATTCTGCCTGCAGTCAGGACTCGATCACTGCAGACAGTACTGAGGCTTTCCTGAACTTAGCAACTCACTCCAAAAGCAGCATTATGTGAGGAGAGGCAGAGCAGCCATCAGGTGATGACCAGCTCAGTGATTGCATGGACCTTAGCAAGGCTGTGGGCAGAGCTCAGGGCTCTGCACGATGCTGGTGCTGTTAATGATTTATTCGTGCACTCAATTTATTGGCTGGAAATTTGTACCAGGCAGCAGCTCACATCCCTGCTG
Source organism: Sitta europaea (assembly GCA_013400255.1). NCBI lineage: Eukaryota > Metazoa > Chordata > Aves > Passeriformes > Sittidae > Sitta > Sitta europaea. Next base: position 167,458 of record VXBS01002634.1, on the reverse strand, counting down.
CTGCAGCAGAGGTGTCCCCAAATCTCCCTGGCTGTCAGGTGGTGTCAATCTGCCAAGTCAGAGCCTATCCTGCAGCTCCTGTCTGAATTTCTATTTTAGTAAAATGTACTAATAAAAGCACTTCAAAGAAAAAAAATATCTTCTTTGTATACTCCTATCCTTGCTTTCTAAAGAACTCTAATTTTTAGTCTGAGCTATTGTTCATGATCTCCAGTCAGTCACAAATAATTAGAGTAGAATTAATTACCTCCAGTCTTATAAATCCTGAAATAGCATTATGTAAAAGTGGAGCTATCATATTACCAGGAAATATATACACAGAAAATATGTCTTAATTATTTGAACAGAAGCTGGACAAAGATTTAGCTCCTCACCAGCTCCAGAGACCAATGTCTAGAACAAAAGAAGTTTTGTTCACTGACTAAATCAGAAGTTTAAGAATTGATTTGTCACCTTTTTCTTATCAGCTCTTAGAAATTAATTTCTATTTCTAAAGGTCTTGTTTAAAAAAATTTTCCTGACTTAAATAAATCCTTTTGGCTGACCCAAAATGAAATCTTGATTAAATTTTGTTGGTTTTCCCAGTCTATAGAATTATCTAATGTATCATTTTGTCTTTCTAAATAAAAATGTCATTTGAAATAAGAAATGCAAATTTTATTTAAATACCGCAAGAGTTGTTTTTGTGTTTGCCTTTCTAAAAAAATTAATTTTCATATTCCTTAGAAGCTTTGAATTTAGTAAATTCAAAAGTAAAGGGTTTCAGAACTTGCATTTCTGGCGAGTAACAACAGAGAGCTGCAAAGCATCACACAGCTCTAGTTGGAGTACAGCCCATAAACAGGGAAGAAATCCCAGACATCTCTAGAAACACAGAAAGATGAAGTGAGACTGAATATTGAGTTTGCATGGGGGATAATTTGCTATATTAGAAGGCTGGACTTCGTTTTGTTTTTTGGTTTGCTTTTTTATTTTTTTTTTTTCTGTTATTTTAATGTATTAGGTTCGTTCTTCTGAATGAGAAATTAGCCAGCTGCAGGGAGAGCTCAGAAAGCCCAGGTTTGGAAATGAAAGCCCAGGTTTGGAAATGAAAGCAGAGTCCTGGTGTTCCTGGCTGCGAGCAGCTTCCCGGAGGCTGTCCCCAAACATCCCCGTGTCNCTGCCGCCCCTCTCTCGGCACAGGCCGGCTGCGCAGCCGGAGCAGAGCGCGGTTCGCAGCGCCCCGGCTCCTGCCCTGGCACGGCGCAGAGCCCGCGCTGCCGCTGAGAGGGAGCTTTGCAGAGCGTCCTGCTACTCCGGAGTCAAGGCTTTGGGGTTATTTTCAGACAGTGACAGCTCGGCTCTGGAGCCGCGGGGTGTCCCGGAGCTGCAGCATCCCGCGGCCCCGGGCTCAGCAATGTGTGGTGCTGGGGGCGCAGAGCGGGCACAGAGCCCTCGGAGCGCTCCTGCAGGTTCCAACAGCCTGGTCACAGCCCTGGAGCCTTGGACTGCAGCTGCTCCAGGGCAGGAATCACGGCTGTGTCGTTTGCTTGTGACATACACAGTCCCACAGCTCCCAGTCTGACAAGACGGAAAAGCCAGTGAGTTTTCTGGAGCGGCTCTAGTCAGTTTAAAAGGATTTCAGTACTCCTTCCATCTGCCTGACTTTGCCAGTTCACACCTCCAAATCTTACTCCAGCAGGTAGAGCTGATCTTAAAAATAAAATGCTGGGGAACCAAACCTCAACGTGCACATCTCTGAAATCCTGGCTGGCCAGAGCCTTCATCCCAGGAAAGCCCTGGGAGGGAGGCCCTGGGAGCAGCTGCCCCTCGGGTTTCCCTGGGAGGAAATGCCATTCGTTGTGTCACACAGCACTGGATGGGTGTGCAGGGAGCTGCTGTCTGTGCCAGCCATGGCTGGGATCCAGGAGCACACCAGGAATACTCCCAGCCCACAGTACCCAAGCTAACGAGCAAGTGATGAGTCCCTCAATATTGGGGAAAGCTAATATTAACACAGATTTGGTTTATATCAGATATAAGTAGGACTTTTTAGTAGTTTTTTTTGTTTGTTTGTTTGTTTGTTTTTTGTTTGTTTTTTTTTTTTTTTTTTTTTTTTTTTTTTTTTTTTTTCTTTTTTTTTTTATAAAATTAGAANTTTGCATGGGGGATAATTTGCTATATTAGAAGGCTGGACTTCGTTTTGTTTTTTGGTTTGCTTTTTTATTTTTTTTTTTTCTGTTATTTTAATGTATTAGGTTCGTTCTTCTGAATGAGAAATTAGCCAGCTGCAGGGAGAGCTCAGAAAGCCCAGGTTTGGAAATGAAAGCCCAGGTTTGGAAATGAAAGCAGAGTCCTGGTGTTCCTGGCTGCGAGCAGCTTCCCGGAGGCTGTCCCCAAACATCCCCGTGTCCCCAAATCTCCCCGTGTGCCCAAATCTCCCCGTGTGCCCAAATCTTCCCGTGTCCCCCGCCTGCGCCGCGTCCCGCATCCTCCAGCGCTGACTCAAACCCGAGTTTGGCACGGCAGCAGTCCTAGGGCTGCGCTCCTCCCCTCCGGGCCGTGCGAGGAGCCCTGCGGAGCCCTGCGGAGCCCTGCGGGGCCCTGCGGGGCCCTGCGGAGCCCGGAGCCCGCAGTGAGGAGCCCTGCGGAGCCCGGAGNTATTGAAACACAGCAGCATTTATGTACATAAATTTATGAAAAAGTTTGTGCGGTTTTTAAATATTAGTTCTGATTGACATTAGCTCTCCTCAAAACTCTTGGAATAGTTTAAATTATGATATCACTTTGAATGTTATCCAAGTAATCTGTAAATTGCTTTTATGATGTCTGAACCCTACCCAGCATATGATGTTGCTGTTAAACTGAAATTCGTGGAACATCCAAAGAGAGGTAACACAGGAAGCCTTCTCTGGGGGCAGCTGTAACCATGGCATCTGAAATATTGTCCAACATAACCTTTTAGATGCCTCTTTTCCCCCCACCAGAAAGAGCTTTTATCAAAATTTGTACAGCTTTCCTGTTGCATTGACACCCAAATTCATTTCTTATCAGTTGGGAATACACAGTTGGATTTTTCTTTAGTTAAAAAAAGCTCCTGCTGAAAATGGAGATGAATGTACTTCAGAAAATAACAAAAGTCTATCTGTGTTTTGAGCTGCTATCTCATTGTATAATCCTGCCTCTTTGAAGGTTTAGCTTTTTTTTTATGTGTGGTTTTTTTTTTGTTTTTTTTTTTTTTTTTTTTTTTTTTTTTTTTTTTTTTTTTTTTTTTTTTTTTTTTTTTTTTTTTTTTGTTGCCAGTTTTAACTCAAGAGACTGGAAAGAAAGAGATTAAGTAGTGTCTAAACTTGGCGAATACTTCCCATAAGTGCAAAGATTAAAGCAGAAATGAGTGGTGGTCTGTACTGCAACCTGAACCCCACTTAATAAACCAAAATATTCACTTACTTGAACATTTAATGAAGGTTAAATATAACCCTTAAAGCATGAAAACAATTTCAAAAGTTTCCAAGAGCCTCTTAGCTGCACGCCCCAGCCCCACTCTCTTTAGATTTTGGAGCAGTGATGAGTGATATTTCTTAGCTGCTTCAGCTATTCCTGGATCTCTTACTAGAGATGCAGGAGGGAATTTTTCTGCAGTTCTGCTTCATTAATGACTCTCAAGCTGGGTTTTTTCTAGCATGAACTGAGATGAACATTCTCCCTGGAGCTTATACAGGTGTCATTTGTATGAGCCTTCAGTGGTTTTACACAAATGATTGCCCTAGGATTTTTAACAAAACCAGCCAAATGGCCTCCTTCCTTTAACATATTATTTAAGCAATAACCTCACTCTAGCCTCAGGCTTCCAATGCAATAATTAGAACCAAACTAGCATTTACCCACAGACTTACATACTGCAATTGTATTTAAATACAGCAAATGCTGTATTTAAATACAATATCAGCATGTAAGTAATTCTAATGCAGAGAAGAAGTAACTGAAGTAGCTGAAGAAAGCATTAAGGAGATGCTGAGGACTTTTCCCCCATTAAGGTTAGTCAGAAGACTAGACTGACATAGATTAGGGTTAATAACATAAACAGTATAATGGTGTGGGGACAACTGTTCATTTCAGCAGCAGTTGCAATGCTCACAGAAAGAGAATAGGGAGAGAACCAAACTTTGAATGACATTTACTGAAATATGATCTGGACAAAGCTGTCCAGTCTGTAACAGAAAAAACTTCATTACTATGGGCAAACACCATTTTATCACTCAGATTGATGGTGACTTTCTTCTCACAGCTGACAACTGTTCCTCCTCAGGTAAGATTTTAGTGGCACACACTGCCCAGGGCCTAGGGGGAAAGGTGGGTCTGTGTCAACCCTTGTGAAGGAATTACCTACCCATTGTGCACTCACACAGGGTAAAGAGCAACAAAGAGTTCCATGCAGAGAAATAAGGACCCTGCTGAAAGGTTCAAGTCCTATTTCAGCAATTTGTTGTGTTTTATACAACAAGGTACCCTGCCAGCTGAGGCAGGCACCCCTGGGTGCTCACACCCAGCAGTTGTCTGTGTGGAGAGGAAATCCTGGCTGGCCCCAGCAGCAGAAACAAGAGCTCACCCCACTTGCTTAGAGAGTCTCTGTGGCAGTTTCTGGCTGAGCCACACCATGGGTATTTCCTGATTTTAGCCATTGCTACAGCCTTACCAAAGACAGCAGCTGTTTTAATCTATTTTAGCTATTCAAAGTTAACAACCCCCTCTTAAAAACAGCAACTGATTTGTATTAAGCTCAAGTCTTTTGAATCCCTTTAGCGGGACATCTAAACCACCTTTCTCCTAATGAAGACAAGATCTGTGTATCTGGTTCCAAGCACAGCAATCTCCTGAGCCTGACTGGGGACAGTAGGCACCAAACACAAATAACAGAGCACCAGAGGTGTTTCTTGTTAGGAAGGGGCTCCTGCAGCCAACTTCCTTGCCTTGCTAATTGGAAGCAGGGTGCTGCCTTTCCAAGGCACAAAGAAGAAGGTGCTCGAGGCTGGCTGGGATGAGCACTGATGAGCAAAGCCACAAGCAGCAGTGAGAAAAATAAATGAGGTTACAGGGAAAATGGGCCCTCAAGAACTTCAGAAAGAGAGCAAAGCAGTGAGCAGTCAGTAAAAATAATGCTGGATGCTAAAACACTGAGGATTACTTCGTGATCTCCCTCCTTGCTCTGCTACTCGGAGAATTAACAAGGACTTTGGTAGAAAATGGTTCCCAAATTAATGTGGCTTTTTCCCTGCCAAAATCAAACTTCCTTTTACTCTGCTGAAGCCTGAAAACCTGTCTGGTGCTGCCTTGTCCCTAGCCCTGCTACAGAGAGCACTGGATGGAAAATATCTCCTGTAAGAGCTGAAGTGCATCCATCACCTGTGGGGATGCACTGGGCAGAGTTTGGCCAGCACAGGGCAGAGGCTTTAAAGCAGGGATAGTCTCAGCAGCATAGAATTGTGATCTGTCTTTAAGTCAGTTCTTCCAAGTTTTTGATGGGTATTTAACCTTATTTCTACTTGAACAGTACTCACTGTCCTCACTACTGCTTAACATACACCTATTCTGAAATTATTCTTAAGAACCAGGAGTTGATGAGAATTTTACAGAAAAACACTCACATACACACACACACACACACAAAAAAAATCAATGTACTGTTTTACTTGCATGGATAGATATTTTTTGATTTTGTATTTTCCATGCAGCAGAGGTAATTGTCAAGCTTCTATTTTTAATCCTGTTGCCTCTTTGATAAAAAAAGCCAGCCAATATGGATAATGTGTGTGGGGTCTTCCTCCTATTTGTTTTTGGTGGCCAACCTTTTTACTTTAGGAGGGTTAGAGAAATAATTATTGAACCCTCTTTGGGTAACAGCCAGAGGTTGTTTTCCTTAAGCTGCTGCAGACTGTTCCAAGGCAAGGCTGAAACTCTAGGCTTTCACATGGCATTTGGAATGTAGGTGGTGAGTCAGAAAGGCAGCAAGACACAGGAAGGCTGCTCCAGGTGGCAGAAGCAACAGGGTCATGGAGAAGGCCACTGGTGGCTGAGCAGGGGAGGGCAGAGAGGGGAGGTTACTCAGCAAGGCTGCAGCTCTCCCACGAAATCCTGGGGAGAAGCCTGAACACAAGCAGGGCCTGCAGCAGGGCAGAGTGGGGATGTGTGAAGCTGGGGGCTCTGATGCTGTGCTTTCTGCCCAGGAGGGACCCAGGACTGCAGCAGCAGCACAGAACTGGGACACAGTGAGAGCCACGAGAAAAGGGCACATCTGGGCTGGGAGGGACCAGCAGCTCATGCTCAGCACCTTGGCTTTCAGCACACACAGCAAAAAAAAAACCCCAAACCCAAGGAAAACCAGCACAGACTTGGCTGGAGGGGCAGAACCTGCACTGCCATCAAGGAGGGGGAACCTGGAGAAGGGGAAATGGGAGTTGGATCCCCTCCCCATCCAAGGGAAGGCAGCACTGCTGTGGCCAGAGCCAAGCCCAGCTGTATGGACAATGCACATATTCATGTTTTATATGCTTAGGTTTCTGAATGGCCACTCCTGCAGGCATTGCTGTAAATGATGCATTTTACATTTGTGTGGCCCCCAAAGGTCTGACAAACATGCAATAAAAGCAATGAGAAGAGACACAATGGCTTTGGGAATTCTTTTTTAAAAATACATTATATTTAAAGCCATGAAATAGTATCAAGGAACTCAAATGTTTACAAGTATGGCAAAACCAAAAGCATTTTTTGGCTTGAAGGGCATTCTGAGAGTGTTTTATTGGACAGCACCAGAAATATCACATGAAAGAGAAGCAGATACCCCAGGATTTTCAGACATTCCACTAGACTACATAACAGACACTGGTGTAATTAATTTATGGATTAGAGATATATAAATTATTCAATTTTCTAATTTTCTTCCCTTGAGTGACATTCCAGGTGCACTTTACTCATGAGCATCTGCCTGAGTCTACAACCAGGGAGGGAAATTCAGTGTTTTTGTTATTCAACAGGATTAGCAGCCTAGATTCAGGTTAAAGTGATACAGAAGGGCCTTAACTAGTTCTAAATGACTTAATTCCCTGAAAACAGTATTTTTTAATGTGCTGCTAATTAAAATATTTAAGAGCTCACTGTAACAACATTTTGAAAACAAACCAGAAGAACCAATGTAAACAAAATATCATTTTACAAACCAAACGGAATCACTTAAAATCCAATGTAATTCTATGTTCCAATAAAAATAAATATATATATACAGGTGTCAAGTTAAGATTGTTAAGCACACTCCCCAGATACCATCTAAGAATGAACTAAGAAGTCAAAATTAACCCCTCCTATACTCCTTCTTGCTTTTTAGGAGAGGCAATAGAATTTCCTATGTAGCACCCACCTCTGAAGTCCCTGGCAGTGCCCAGAACATTCCAAATGGAGTTGCAGGGGTCACCAAGGAATGTTCTGGTGGAAGCTCACCACTGCAGTGCACTGTTACCCATATCCTGTGTTTTCAGGCTTTTACTCAACACTCTTAAAAGCTGGAGATCTTCTTTGTAGTATTTGTCTTATATTTTCATAGGAAACTGAGTGTGGCAAATACAGATTTAAGGAATATGAGACATGGCAGTGCTCAGCAGCTTGGTCCTCTTAAAAATTAGCTTTTTTTGGCAAAAGATTACTCCTGCTCTTCCCCACTACATTGTGCTGGCACAAAATTACATGAGGATGAAATGCTTTACAGGTTACAAATTTTTGTCTCATAAATTCAAACTTATTTTCCCACATTCATTAGTTTCCTTGTCCTGAGAATGTTTTAGGTGCTGCTTAACTGCGGCGTGGGCAGCACGACAGCAAAACATTGAGAAATAATCATTCAAGGCCAGCTGCAAGAACAAACCTTGTGCCTCTGAACAGGCTGATCCCTCCACCTGGAAGCTGTTTCTTTACAGAGCCTGGCATTTCAGATCTGTGTCTCTTCCTGCACTCAGCTCCTTCAACACAGCTAACCAACCAGCTGCAGGAGGCAGGGAGGTGGTAACAGCTTTTTGCCTCTTAATTTACGGGTGTTTCCCTGTAATTTCTGAGTTTCTGGGTTAGAAGATACGTCCTTGGCCATTGTGTGATGGAGCACAGCTCCGTGCACCCAGCAGGACGTCACTCCCTGTGCTCATCTCAGATGAACCTTTCCCTGGTGTTCTCTGTACTGGACGTGCTGTTGTGCTGGAAATACTTTCAGCCATAAAACAGAGATTACTCGCCTGCACAGGGTTATCTCTCAGGATAACATCTTACACTCACCCAGTGCAAAGAAAAACTGCTTCACATGTAGATGACAGACAAGTGGGAACACCAAACTGTGGCTGTAATGCTTCACTTTATTCACTCTGTGCACAAGCCAGCATCAGGCTACTCACAGTGCAGCTAAGTAACGATTTATTTGGGTTCCAAATTTAAAAAAAATCTGCATGGGATAGGTGCTATTTCACAGCTGAAAAGATAATATTACATCAAAAGTCTATTTTGGCCATTAATAGAATACAGCTGGTAACCTCAGGACAGGGAAAAAAGTTGTCTCTTCCAAATAATCAGGTCAGCAGGTTCCCCACCCTTCAGGATGTTGGCAGGGATCAGTGCTAGTAGGAAAGACAGGAATATTTCCTAGGTGATCTAATAGAACCAGAAAAACCTCATATCAATAAGCCACGTGGGGATATTGCTGATAAGCTGTTGCCATAAGCTGTGGACTCTCTCAAATGTCTCATCTTCCAGAGGCCAGGTTCTCATCTGCCAGTTCTCAAAACCCAAAATGCCCTGGGCATGTCATCCTTAGTATGGTTAAATTCAGCACTGCATCAGGAAATTCATTAAATGTGAGAAATTCAGGGTGACAAAGGAGGAGATTCTGCAATTTCAGTTACTTGCCTCCTCTCCAGCTCTTAGCCATTATCTTTGTTGATGAAAGGGCCCAGACAGGCACTCCCTGTCCTGAAGGCTGAAGGGAGCATCTCCCAGGGCACTGGGGAGGAGGACTCACTGTGAACCACTCCTCTTCTGGGCTTTCAGAGAGACACCGAGGGGAAAGAACAGCAGAGAAGGCACAGCCTCAACTCCCCCTTGCATTTTTCTCCCTTCTCCTGGGAAGCATCTACAGAAAGCAGAGATATCAGGGATGCTGCCAGGGCAAGGCTGTACAGTCATCTTGTCTTGCTGAACAGAAAGACCAAAGTGCCGATTCCAGCCCTTCCCTACCCAAACCAACTGCCCAAGGTTTTTGCAGCAGGAAATTTGCCCCGAGTTTCCCTGCAGACCTTACAGGCACTGGCAATTCTCACACGGGTACGAGATCCTCCACAGCCCAAAGGGTCAGCGTGGAAAAATAATAGATTACCTTCATGAAAGGGTCTTGAAGAGCTTCTCAAAAGAAAATGAAACCCAAATATTATTTCATGTTCCTACTGCAGAAACAAGCGCTGCAGTCAACTGGATGCCAGCTCTTAACCAGCTGGGCAGAAAGCCAGGGGGCCAAGAGGGTGTCAGCTGGAATTCAGGCCAGGCAGGCAGGAAGCACCAAGAGGAAACACCAGCAGCAGCTGTAGAAGCAAAAGAATGGGCAGAGGCTCTAAGACAAATAATAACAGGCAGAGCAGCAGCAGTAGCAGATGTCAGAATTTCTGGGGGGGGATGGGAGGGCACTTGTGAAGAAAAAGGATTTTTTTTTTTTTTTAACTTCTTTGCATTAATTATCTGAAAAGGGATTCTTCCCTAAAATCTTTAGAAGTGTTGTTATTCTGGATTAGTTTGTGAGGAGAGGCTCAACTGAGCACCTCAAGTTGTGCAGTGCCCAGGACAGGCACTGCTGCTGACCATGGTTCCATTCCTGGGTCTGAATTCTCCCATTCTCTTGTGATTAGAAATAATTCTGGAAATCATTTTGATAAAGGAATCCCTTATTTCTAGAGTGGTTTTACTGTAAGGTTTTCTGAGCTTTTTTAGGCTTATATAAAATGGAACACAGGGAGAAGGAGGGATTTCTGCTCTTTTAGGATGCTACAATGCTGCTTTCTGTTGGGACTGTGATTTACAGGCAAGCTGATACATTTAAACTCTTTTGATCCATCACTTCACTGATTCTCTGGGAAGGGAGAAACAGCTCTGGCACCACCACAGACTCTGTGTGTGGTGATGTCTGTGCCAGTGCTCTGTCACCCCTGAGGAACGTGTCCCCTTCCACACAACGTCAGCCCTGTGCACAGAGCATTGTGCACCCACTCTACCTCTTTCCTCTCAGGCTGCTTTCAAAAGGCTACAGATGAGAGAAGAACTAATCAACCTTTCTCCTCAAACACCCTCAAAAGGAGAGGAGGCAACCAGCAGAGCACCAGTTCAGCCAGTGTTGGAACCCTGGACACAGAAAATAATCCACAAAGACACACTGCATTTGACCTAAAGCCATGCTAAAGGCTTCCAAAACTGAGTGATAGCACTGAGTCTGTGAGTGTGTAATTGAGTAGAAGTGTGTTACATCACAGGGTGAGAAATATAGATTTTAGGGTGGTGAGTTAAAATAATATATATGTAATAAAATGGAAGGATTAGGGCATAGTCTTCTTCTTCTTCTTCACAAGTTTGGGTAATTTTGTGTGATTGGTTAGAAAAATCCACAGTGTGAGACATGAGTAGTTAATTATTAGATTAAAAACGAAAATAAATTAGTAGATATCTCATAAATAGGTAAGTTAAACCTAAAAAAAATCCTCTAAAACTTTACTCTATACTCCATTTTTATCTTATTAACTTAAAATGCAGAAACGCTCACAGCCAGCGAAACTGTAACTTAGATTAAAAACCAGCCTGGGGAATGTGACTGCAGAGCCTTAGGAAAAAAAGGTGAAGAGAAAAATTGAGACCCAAGTGAGGCACATGAATTGCATTACCTCTGCTTCACACAGGAAAAGTATCTTTGTGCGAGTCAAGGGGGCAGAGGTTCAAACAGAGCCATGAGTTTAACCAAGGGGAACTGGCTTTGGGAAGCAAGTCACCCCAAATGGGACGAGCCCAGGACTCACAGCAACCCAGGGGCTGCTCCTGGGCTGGCTCAGCTGCTACTCTCTCAGGCAAAGCAATTCTCAGCAAAGAATCACATCTCACAAATTTTTGATGAAAAGGTGTGTGTTCAAATTGTCTGCTCATACCTTTGGTTTTATCTTTAAGAAGCAACTTCTTGACATGAAAGTTAATAATTTTGTTTCACACAGGATCATTGTGTTGGGCTGTTGAGAAATCAATTTCAAGATTTTATTTTCCTAAAAAAAAAGTCAAATTTAATAAGAATCAAGATTTAAGCAAGATGATTTTCTCACCCAGTTGTTCAGGAATATAATCTTAAAAAGTCTAGTTACATTTCCAAGCTTTCCTGTAAATAAAACTGTAATAAAAACCACTAAGATCCCTTCCCCCAAAAAATTTACAAAATGGTCAGAAAATACACAAGAGCAGAAACAATTCTTCAGTTGTTCCTGAGCACCTGGATCAAAATGTTCCTTACAGGAACACCAATACCCATACCATGCTGCTGCTTGCAGGAGGAGAACACCCACCACAGCACTGCTTGAATTACTGTGCTAATTCTTGTTCAATGAAAATTAAAAGCAGAAATCCTTGTATGTGAAGACTACAGGAATATCTAAATACATCACATCAAGGGGACAGAAAATACACATTTATCAAAATAATCTTGAGCAAGACCAAGGAGATTGGAATGGCTAATGGGCTGCCAGAATGTTAGAAATAGAGATTTTCTCTGAAAAGATAAACACAGATATAGGCATCTTACTCACAGACCTTGCTTATATTCCCAAAGAACTCATGGTAAATTTTTTCCTCTCATAGATCTTCCTTATATTCCCAAAGAGCTCATGATAAATTTTTTTCTCTCTGGGCTTCAAGTTCAAATGGGATAAAAAACACAGTAGGTGTTCACACTCACAAATACTTTCTAATAAACAGGGTAAGAGCCCTTTGCCACAGGAAACTGTGGAGTTCCACAAGGATCTACACTAGAGCTTGTGGTGTCCAATGTGTTCCTGAGTGTCTTAGAGAGGTGGGCAGTGAGATGAGGTCTCCTTATGATATGCAGTTCTTAGTGAGTTAAAACTGAAGTCAGCCATGAAGAATTACATTGTAATATTGTCTATTACAGTCTATCATAAAATGGAATATGAAGCTCAGGTATTTAAAAGTGTGAAGTGATCTGCAAAGAAAAAAAAAAGAAGATTTTATCCATGCAGTGAGGTACTCTGGCTATCACTAGCAGTAGCACTACTTTGAAATAATGGGTTCCATAAAAGCTACCAGCTCAGGGAGCAGCAACAGGCACAGCAGCAGGTGGAATTTTATGAGGAGTAAGAAACTTAGCTGAAAACCTTCCCATGTCCCCCCTGTGTACACCCATGGTTCACTCACAGCCTGAATATAACGTGTGGCTTGGGCCCATCTCAGGCAGGACAGCCTGGAGCAGGCACGGGCAGGGCAGAGAGAACAATCCAAGGCATGGAGCATCCTTCACAAACAAATCCACACAGCAGACCAAGACTTTTAGTCACAAAAGGCTGCTTTGAGCAGAACACAACAGGGAGCAAATGAAAGGCAGCAGCACAGAGATGATGAAAAAGTTGTGAACCAAGGTCCTTGTGCCAATGCCTGTCTTCCTGCAGCCCCTGTCGGTCTCTCTGTCCAGCTGCTCCTGGTTTTTGGACTAGGATGGCTAACAATTCTACAAACAGTTTTCTCCTTTCTTACTCCCCTTGATCTTAAAATCCCTGTACACACCACTGGTTGCAGCACACCTCGCCTTGCACACCCAGCCTAGGCTGCCTCCTCCTCGTTATTATTTCTGATCTCCTTGTCCACCCAAAAGTTTGCCCTTCCTCAGAAACTGCACGCTCATTTCTGCCTCATCTTCCAGCACAGCTCCCAACCTTTCTGAATCCAACACCAGCTAACTTCTCTGTTGCTGCCTGAGTGCAGAGAAGTCCTTCTCTGCTGCTGGAGCTGTCACGATGGAAAGGATGTCTGTGAGGGTGAAAGTGCCCCGAAGCCGGGTGTAACCCCACACCTGCAGTCAGTCTGTGCAGGTAACCAGCCCTCCCCAGGAAGCCACTGAGCAAACCCTGAGAGCTGAGGACACTCTGGAATCTGTGACATCCACTGCGCCTGGCTGTACCACCACAACCCTCTGCAGAGAGAGCTCAGCACGCCTCGGCTGGTGGAGGGGATGTCCCTGTCCCTCCTGTGCAGCGCTGAGCTCTTCCCCTGGCAGGGACCTCCAGCACTGCCCTCCCTGCTCAGCCCTCCGGCCTGTAAAACATCTGTCAGCATCCTGCAAGGGGCACGGGCAGAGCCGGGGGCCATGGGCTCGGGGTCATGGTCTGCACAGGCTGGAACCTTCTGCTGGCTCAGGAGGAAGGGAAGGACAACTGCTCCTCACGCAGCCTGGGCTGAGCCAGAGCCTGCTCACGGGACAAAACACCAGCTCCCCCCAGCCCTTCTGAAAGGATGAGCAGCCTCAGATGGGAGAGATAGTGAGCAGCCCCCGACAGGCAAGGTTTGCACTGATGTCAGCCATTTCCTCCCCTCCACACACGCCAGACTGAGCCTGACAGGGCCAGCAAACATCTGGCTGACACGAGAAGCAGCAGGTCCCAGCCCACAGCCCCGTGTTCTTGCTTTTGTCTCGTGATTTTAAACACGTGAAACACATCAGTGCAGCCACCGAGTTGGTGCCCTGAGCCCGCTCCAGCTCCAGCTGTGACTCTGTGTGCAGCAGGGTTTGTCAGGTCTGGGACAGGGACCTGTCCTTGTAGTGTCCTGCGAGTTCTGCTCAGCTAAATGTGCTCTTAGCCTTTTGTAGCACTCCAAGAGGACACAAGAGCCAGGGAATTTGGCTGTTGGCTGCATGTCAAAGAAGCACAAAACTCCAAGTTCTTAAATGAGCCAGTTGATACTTACTGACAGAAAGCCTTCACTGAGGCAATGATAATAATTCAATGACCTTTTATTGTTTGTTGAATATTTACAACTGAAATAGCAGCAAGGAAAGAACAGGTTCTGAGAAACTATGTAACACCCACACAGGCTACATTTTGGTATCTAATGATCACCTATAATTTAAAATTAAATTAATTAAAGATGGAAATACAATGCACACTGTAGGATTTTTATTTCTTATGTATCCTGCTTCAAATGTGACAACAGAAGTGCTTCAGTTACGTTCTTGAAGTATTAAATAACGAATGTGAGCATTTGTTACATCACCTTTTATACAACTTGATCTCTTGAGAACCCCTGATGTAAACTAAGAGACTCTGGTGCCTTTCAAACACCTTCTTTTTCACTTTTAGTCTGCATAGCCTTGCACAGAGGCACTTTTTTTCTATTTTGTCCATTTATCTAGGTTGGATAGCTGTGTTTGTTAGAGGTTGTATTTCCTGATTTGACACATTCAGTCAAACTCCAAATGTGATCTTTTATTAAAACTTAATGAATACAGATTTTCTGACCACTTGTGTTACCTCATACATAGAATCAAATTCCCCTCTAGATTAAGCAAATGACACTGCTATTAACTGTACAGATATTTTCAGAAAGGAAGAAGTCAAATAAGTGTTGATGATCTTTCTCATAATTATTGAAGCATAGTAATATTACTGACAGAGGGCTGTCAGAGATTCACATCAATTTAAGGACATTTGAGGATGTTTATTTGAAATTTACCTAAATCTTCTATAATTTAAGTTTTCCTGGACATCCCACTTGTCTCCAGTCTTGAAGAGCTAATATAGCTTTACTTTTTATAAGAATATAATCCCACCAGTGCTCTAATTTGCCTAATTTATGTACTGTGTGTTGTTCAGTTTTTCTAAGAGCCCCTACCTTGCACCAGTTTTGGCTGTTGTGTAACAAAGACAGAACAAAACCAAATATTTTGTGCAGCATGGTGCTTTCAGTGCAACTAATCTACTAATTTAGTATTCTGATGGAGCCTCAAAGGAAGTACAATGAGGCTCATGTCACAAAAAACTTCGAGTTTTTTTTTTTCCTCTCCCACAAGATTCTAGCACTTGTGATGGTTTACACTCAAATATGGCCATTTTAGGGAACACATTCAACCTTGTATTTATTCTGGAAAACACAGCAAATGAAATGCACAAAAATCCTCCACCCCATTTTTCACTGACAGATTGAGAAGTCCCTGACACACAGAAGGAAATCCAGGTAACTGCTGAATAAGGAGCTTGATTTCCTGCAGAAGCATGAAGCAATTTCAGGACTGTCCCCATATATCAGACCTCAAGGAGCCTCAGCTCCCTGCATTTGGACAGGCTGAGTGATGCCTGTATTTAAAGCATCTTTTCTATAAATTGCAAGAAAACATTTCCTTCTTTTTGAGGGGTACACAATGTCTCTTTTAAGGTACATGAAGCTAATGGCCATTTTTTGAAGCAGATTACAGGCAGTTAGAAGAAATTAGAACATGGTACAGAACCTTCTGGTCCTCGACCATACACCTGTTAATGACTCAGTCACTGAAGAAAACAAAAAATTAAGTGTTCTGCTTCCCAGATAATCCTCTCTCTCTCTCTCCACTCGAGAGAGGAATCTGATCATTCTGGCACTGCTATGGATGAAACACTCCCAGTACTCCAAGTTTTTTAGAGAATTACCTCACAAAGCATAATCTGAGTATAAAGCTCCCCTTTTATAGCGACTGTCATGACTCGCAACTGCCAAAGCAACCTTATTCTCAAGAGCTAACAGCACAGACTTGGATTTTTTGGGTTTTTTCCAATAGTATTCATTAGAAAAAAGGAGAGGAGAGAGGAGGAAAAGCACTGCTCTCCCTTTAAGCTGCAGTTTGAGCCCAGGTGGCTGGAGGGGAGCTTGGAGCACAGCTGTACTCCCAGGGAGAGGGATGTGCCGTGGGCAGCAGCAGCCTGCAGCTCCAGCTGAGGGCCAGTGCTGAGTTTTTATCCTGCACCACCTCGGTGAGATGAAGGCTGCATGCTGATAACGCTCTTGTCTGCTTGCCTGTGGGATTAACAACGTGAAACTCTTTCAGCTGTGCTCTGCAGGAGTAGCAAATATCACCCTCTTTGGGAGGTGGTGCCTACAGGGGAAGGCAGGGGTGATAAGAGGAGAAAGCAGCACAGCTGTGCAGGTACTTTGGGCAGGGAGAGTTCAGTGGGAAATGCAGATGTCAGAGCAGAGTCTGGGGGGCTGCACTACAGCTCAGCAGCTTCTTTTTCCTGACAAATACCAAGAAATACCAAAAGGCTTTCCTGATTCTTTCTTCCAGAGGATTTCTGAGATGAGAACTTGTTTCAAGGCATTGACGCTATTAGAGATACCCTGAGTGACTTTTGTAATTTTTTTTAACCTCCATTTCCTGTACAGTATGCAATTACTAGGAGGGTGGAAACTCCTGAACTCCCTGGGAGAGTTTGCTATGTCTCTCATTTCAGCTTAATAAAATATAATCTGCATTGCAGCATCTGCAATTCAGAGTTGTTCCTTATCCAGCTGTTCTAACTCAGGTTATTCACAGGATGATGAAGAAAGGAGATTTGCTGGAGGGATGCTGGATTTATTTGATATGAATAGCTAAGTCTTTTATTTTAGTATTTTAGAAAATTTCCCCTTGTCAAAGTAGTTAAATAAGAAGGATTTGCCACCATTGTGCTGATCCAGTTATTCTTTCTTAGACTGTCTATATTTTTACATGAATTATGACTTTCCATTGACAGAGTCTCTGTGTTCATTGTCTTTCCAGGACTTCCCTGTTCCTGGAAAGAGGGTGTCCTCTGGAGCCTCACAACCACCAGGCAAGGACACTCATTAGGAGAGTTTATTACCAGGAAGCAAGGAGGGACAATCTACTCTTCCTCTTGCCTGTACTGAACCCCTTAAAAAGAGAAAAGCTTCATACAGACTGAACAAAAAAATCATGAGAGCTGTCCAGGTAATTAACAGGGTCACTTAATTAGACCCTTTAACGTGAGAGAAAGGGCAAAACCAGGAACACAAGAGCAGGGAAATCAGACAAAGATTCAACAAAGTGATTGCTCATCTCAGAGTTTTTTCTTTTGCCAATTAACTCCCCCAAATTATTTGCTGTTGATTGCTGGCACAGAGGAAGCTGATCTGGCCCTGCGTGGAGACACTCCAAGATTAGTCCATCGTGAAGAGCTGAAGTTTAACTGCAAGACTTTTTTAATGATGAGTTCAAGCTCCCTATCAGATAGCTCAAACCAGGGATGAACAGACACTTTGTTTTTTTTTTTTTTTTCTTGGAGTGAAACATTAGAGGTATCTTCCTTTTTGGCTAACAGCCCCACAAAAGGGAAGTGAAACCTTACTGATTCCCTCTGAATTTGCACAGTGAAACTTCTCTTAATATTCATTTTTAAAAGAAAAATCCACATAAGAGCCTAAAAAATATGAAAGGAAAAAAATTAAGGAACTAAATCCAGCACGACATTTCCACAGGGGTATATTTGACCCAAGAGATTTTCCTGGGAGTTATTCTAATAAATGCAGAACCAAACTGTGAAACTCTGACTAATTAGAGTGCAAATGACAAACCAAACCTTGCCTCTGTTCAAAATTTGCTTTTTTAACGTACTTTGGTAAGCTGCATATATTTACTTTGCCTACAACAAAGAGAAATAAATTAATTACTATTCATCTGGTACACAACAGATTTTCAGGAAGAAATACGTGATGGGATAGGAGAGTGTTGTGTATTCACATGTCTGAAATGACATGAAAATCAGCTCCTAGGAAAGAGCTACTTCATTGCTGATCGTTTCCCTTTTGTCTAAAACAGATTTAGCACTGGAATAATTCATTCATGAAATGTACAGCATTTCTGAGTTTTCTTTCTATTATTTACTTTCATCTTTAGCCTCCTCTCCCCAAACTTTGCGGCTGCACATTAAACATGCACCTACAGCGTGCCTCTGTTTTCCTGCTGCTCCAGACTGATCCGAGTGCATCAGTCCCCGAGCAGCCTTTGCACTCAGGAAATGTCTCTCAACTGCACCGGGTAAGAGAAAGGGCTTCATCTCAGTAGCTCTAATAATAGCCTGGCTGTTAGAAAGCCAGGCCCTTAGGCTGCAGTTTACCCTGCGATTTTTGCAATGATCTTAGGAGCTGTCAGTGGGCAGCACCCCGGGGCTGAGAGGAGCTGCTGCTGCCCCTGCTGCTGCTGCTGCCCCTGCTGCTGCTGCCCCTGCTGCTGCTGCCCCTGCTGCTGCTGCTGCTGCCCCTGCTGCTGCTGCTGCCCCTGCTGCTGCTGCCCCTGCTGCTGCTGCTCCCCCTGCTGCTGCTGCTCCCCCTGCTGCCCCTGCTGCTGCTGCTGCCCCTGCTGCTGCCCCTGCTGCTGCTGCCCCTGCTGCTGTTGCCTCTGCTGCTGCCCCTGCTGCTGCTCACCCTCGCTGTGCTGGCACAATGGCACAAGCACTGCTGGGACACCTCACTGGCCTGGCTTCAAATGACAGCTTCATTCTTTTATTCCATTTATTTATTCATTTATTATTTTTCCCCTCCTTTCCCACTCAGTCTGACTGTCCCGTCCTCCTCCTTCCCTTGTGCCCCCTCCATTCACCTGCTTTGCTGAGCTTGCTTTTGTTTAAAATGTCATTTCAGAGAAACGGCTGTGGAGCTGGAGACAGGGACTCCTTTCTTTATTTCCTGCCGCACGCTTCCCAAAGGCATTTGCTGACAAGGAATTTGCAAATCTCGTCTTGCTCAGGACCGTGATGCTGCTCGGCGCGGCTCAGATACGATCACCGGCTGCCCGGCCAGCTGGAGCGCGGCAGCTGCGGGCCGTGGAGCCGAGAGCTGCCCTACCTCCGCAGCATGCCCCGATGGCCAGCATGCCCCGATGGCCACATGCCCGCACTCAGGGTGTGCCCGAGGGTCCGGAGCCCCGGGGCTGCCCCGGGAGAAGGCGCGGATCCAGCGGGGCTCGCCCCGCGCATGGCCCCGCTGGCCCGAGGGCTGCCTAAAGCCCGGCAGAGAGCCCTGCCTCCCCGGGAGCCTGCTCCAGCGCCCTCTGCTCCGCCACGGGCAGGCACAGCGCCACAGGGACGATCCGGGGGAAGGATGGAGCCCAGCGGGGCTAATTCTGGGCAGACAGAGCCTGTTTCTCCACAGCACCCCGTACTCAGAACATTCACCAGTGGTCATTAATTTCTACACCACAGAACCAACCTTCCCTCCCTTTCCCTTTCCCTTTCCCTTTCCCTTTCCCTTTCCCTTTCCCTTTCCCTTTCCCTTNTTCTCCATCCCCGTGCCCTCCCCCCCTCCCTTTCCCTTCCCCTTTCCCTTTCCCTTTCCCTTTCCCTTTCCCTCCCTTCTTTCCTTCCTTCTTCCCTTCCTGGAGCCTTTGGGCACCTCTTCTTGCAGGTGACCAGGTAGGGAGGGCTCACATTCTGGCCATACTCAGGAATGTGCATTCTCCATAAACCTATGGAGCCTAAGAAAGATCGACAGCCCCTGCTCACCAGCACAGCTGATGGTTGCTGTTTTGCTTATTTTACATTAAAATCCTTCAAAAAACCCCCAAAACCTCACATACCTCCCCCAATTCACTCTCTTTGAGAACAGGTGAGAACAGAGAACATTTGAGCTCCCCAGCTGAGGAGATACACCACCAATAAAATAAACCTAGATTTGAACAGGGTTTGAAATGATTTGGAAGTTAGAGGCTTTACTTCCCCTGCCTCAGTTCGCTGAGAAGTGCAATGTTGCTCTACTTGTCAGGGATAAAATGCAAACCCAGAGAATGCAGAGGGTGTAAAAACAGCTGAGGAAACAGCCAGCGAGCACTGGAACTCCTGTGCTCCTAAAGCTGGTTAGAATATCACAGAAGAGGGAAGTTCCAAGAGCAAGGGGGGGAAAGGGAATTAGATAGAATGGCAGCAAAGCTGGTGAAGGACAATTCAAGGTGTCTGCACAAGAGCTGTTCTGGGCAGAGACCACCACCATCACTTGGGGAGAGAGGTTCAGTGTCTCCAGGGCAAGGGCTCAAGGCAGCAAAGCCAGGGGTGATTCTCAGTGGTGGCATTGGGAAACAGCTGACACATCAAACAGATTCACACTTTTTTGGGGGGACTTAATTCCCTGCAAAAATGAGTTAGAAAATGCAAGAGCACATTTTAATCAACTGCTGAAAAATGCATCTGAGATTTCCAGGAGGATCTTGGCATCGAGGGTGCTGTAAGAGTCACACTGGTGTGCTCAGGGGAGGGGAGTGCAGGACATCCAGCCTTGCAAGCAGGCAGTTCTTAAAGGGTGATTTTATAGAAATCACAAAAGAACAGCTAATGTTGGTGGAAGTTATCAGATAACTCTAAAATAAAGCAGAAATTACCACAGAAAAGGTGATTTGCTTAGAACTTTGCTCTTGCCAACATCCGGAGTGCTGCAAGATTCACAGTCACTTACAAGAAGTCAGGCCTAAAAATGTTCCTTTCTCAAAGTAAATCTGCCATACCAGTGCTGACAAGGCAGGCTCCTGGCACCCCACCTTTGCATTTCCAGCCAGAGGTGCAAGAGCTTATTTTTGTGCCTGGTTGTTGTACAGACAGCTGGCTACAGTGTTTGAAGGCATCTGAAAAAATAAAACAGCAATTCTTTTCTAAGCCCAGAAGTGTTAATTTCCCAATAAGCTTGTTTGATTAACTAAGCAAACCCAGAGGACAGGCTGACTTTGTCTTGTTTCTCTTCCCCCAAGCACATTTTTACAAAACTCCAGTGGAGTTTTAACCAAAACAATGTGCTGATAGGAGAAGCTGTCTGCATTCCTCTTTTGCAATTCACCTTACACTCTGCATGCTGCTCGAAGATAAGCTCTCCTAGATGCCAAAAAACTCTGCAGCGGGTAGAATACTGCACAAGTTACTCACTGCATTTTTGCCTGTGGATCCCCACCCTGAGTGAAATCCCTGCAGTGATTCCTCTTCCAAGTGACCCCAGCAACATTCAGGGGTGGGAAGAGCCAATTTCAACCATGACTATTAGCTAATCAACATTAGGCACTGCTGTAACTTCCTTATATTCACACTCACCCCTCTGGATGGAAAGCAGGACCTTATTTAACTTGGCACCTGCTCCTTTCTTCCTGCAGGAAGGAATATCCATGGGGCTGGACTCATTTCCAGGGAAGGACCTTCACTTTCTGGGATTTTTTTGAGTGGGCAAGGGAGGGGGAGGAACAATGCTTCTATTTGTCCTATTTCAGCTCTGCTCTTGAGAGGTGCTCTCCATAAATAGCAAATAAAATTATTTTAAGAAGAGTAGAAGAGAAATGGGCTTTCCTGCATACATTTGCACACACACCTCTCCAAGAAACACAGAGACACACTGAAATCTGCACTTCCAAATAGGTGCAAAAACTCAACAAATTCTCTAAACACCTTAAGTAGTTACAGATGAAGTGAAAAAGGAGAAAACTGGTGTTTTCTGACACAATTCAACCTCCCCTTATGGCATGCACATTTGGTGACTTCTGTACATAGAAGGCAGGCTCCCATCATCTCCCTGTTTTCAGAGCTGCTGATGTAACAAGCCAGAATTCAGTTGCCAGAAACGGTGCCAGCTAGAATCCTCAAACTCAGGACCTGCAGAAGAGAAGAAACCAATGAACCTCAGAAGAAAATCTGAAAAGCCATTAGAAAAATAACTTATATTTAGTCCTCCTGGATATCCCTGAAAGAAAGTCCCCTGGAACCTGGGTGAAGATGAAAAATGCAGTTACTTGGGCCCTTCTGGAACTCCCACCTGAGGCAATAGTGGAAGTTTTTAAGGGAAGGATGACAATATGTAAATGTCACAGACTGTAGGATTCCCAGTCTTTTGTGAAGCATATTGCAGTGTTATTGATAAATATCTCTCATGGAATTAACTGCTCTTCTCTGAAATGTTCCTCTGACCTGGGGAACAGGTTTTGTGCTCTGTATTCAGAAAGAGCAATCAGCAAAAGGAACAGATTTGAGGAAGGAGGTAAAGATGAGGCAAAAACACATCAGTGGAGGAACTCAGAGTGAAGAATTGGATGGACAAGACTGCCCTGTGAAATGCAAGTCTTTTGAAAGCTGAAATGGAATAATATTCCACTGTTTTTGCTTTTTTCCAATGAACTTGCATGAGTGACAGGAGATGCAGATCATGTCCCTTCCAAAGGAGCCATCTGATTCTGAATTATTACCTGCTCCAACTTCTCATCTGAGAAAGAGCAGAGTCATTAACTGATAATTAACTTGTGCAAATTTTCAGGCATGTGGAAATAGAAAAGGCATATGGAAACTAAATTCAATTAAATGTTAAAGCTCTTTCAATCTATTGCAATTTCTTCTACCCACTGCAAAGCAACATTAATTAATAAACAGAACCCTGTCACCAAAAACCAGCCTCTTCTGCAGTGCAATCTAAAAGCTGTTAAGAAAACAAAGCAACACTGCAAATCAATTTTTTTTTTTCAAATAGCACTTATTTTTTATCTACTTATTCAGCTGTTTTCTCTAGGAAAAGATTAAAATTTCTCCAAACCATTTTAATATTGCAAAACAACTTTAAATCAAATAATTTCTTGTGGGTCAGTTCAAGGGCTGCTCCAGGAGAGCTGGGCAGCAGAGTCTGAAACTGAATTTGCTCATTTCCTCCTTTATTAACTCATGAAGTCAGCTTAAAAATATTACAAGTTCTGTGCTAGCAGAGTTTAATATCCCCTCCTTTCCATGTGTGTATGTGTTCCAAGAGTGTACAAAGCCTCTCATTAATAAATATTTTAAAATTTATACTGCATAACATAAATATATCTATGTGTCTGAAATATATCTTTGGACAAGCTACCATTTTCCCTGTATAACTTGGGATCACAGAGTTGTTGAAAGCAGCACAACTGAAGTCCCAAGGATAAAAAATGCAAACATCTACTAGATAAAGAGGCTGAATGTCACAGTCTCTTTTTTAATGCAAGAAGCAATGTGACATTGCTCATTTAATCTGGGCTCTGCTAATTGGTCTATTACACAAGGAAAAAAAATCTTTGGGAGTCCTTCTGGGAATGTCTCACATCATTCCCTATCAGCTGTTGACATACAAATACTCTGGTAATGAAAATATTTTCATTCCTTCATAACAGCATTCCCTGTCCTGTTTAATCTTATTTTCTCTCTTTCTAAAAACAAGCTTCTGTGTGGGGTTTCTGAACTAACAGACCTGATGCCATATATCAAAAATATCCTGTGCTGTCAAACTTGCCAGGAGTCCACCCAAAAGACAGCTAAAAGGGAAAAAACCCCAAGGATTTATAGCAATAACACAGGATTTTAAGCACCATTTGAAATTCATCTCTGTTCTGCATCGTTTCGAAGGACTCTGAGTGCAACTGGGCAATAACCCAGCAGCTGGAGCTGCCACCACCAGCCAGGGGAGAGCCAGCAGAGGATCCAGGGCTGTGCTGAAAGGAGCAGGCTCACCAACCTCCAGAAACACTGCAGGGAGGAACATTTTGGCCATTTGTCACCATTCTATTGCTGCCAGGAGAAAGGCCACCGTGGAGCACAGGACTGGGGAAGGAGGGAGCCTTTTGGCCTCCAAGAGGCTCCTCTGGAGCTGGGTTCAGCCCAGTGACCATGAGCACTTCAGGGGCCTGGTGCTGGGGATGGATGAGGCAGCGCTGGAAGAACTGCCAGCATCCTCCTGTGCATCCTCCCTCTGCCCAAGGGGGGATCAGCACCCTCTGCAGAGGCTGCTCTCTGGGCTCACAGATCCTGCTGGGAGGCTTTGACTCCCAGTGTCCTGCTCCTGACCAGCTAGGGAGATAAAATCACCTTCTGCTGTGCCTGGCACCCTCGCAGCAGAGTCAGTGCCTTGGGAAATTCAGCTGTCTCAAAAGTGGCTGCACCCACACTGTGCAGCTCAATACCTCTCTTCCCCAGTAAACACCATACCTAAAAAGATATCTTAAATTATTTCCCTTCTCTTTTTGTCTTCAGTATACCAAATTCTTCCAATTTCAAGGTCTGAAATATGATGCGAGGTCCTGCTTCTTCCTCCCCCATCCCACTCCCCCCGTGGGACTCGAGCCTCCACCCACATCCTGCTGCCCAGGTTTTAACATTCCTTTCTGCACCCTATCAGTGTCACACTCCCTCCTGGAAACAGGTGCAAGAAGATTAAACCCCCTCTCGTTCAGCTGGGAGTTTTGTCTGTTTGCACCTTGCTCTCTGCCACTCCTGTGTGTCAACATCTCGTGAGCACACGGTGGTGGGAAGGAGCTGGCTCTGCCAGTTCTCACTGCTGTTTACAGGGAGAAGCAGGAGTTTCCATCTCAGGGACAGCTATATCAGGACACAGGAGAAAACTACAGATACAAAGGCTTTACTTCAATTAGGTCGGTATTTTTTTCCTTAAAAAACACAGATGTTTTGTTAAAATCTAAGGTCAATTTAAATGTCAGTGTTAACTGGACCTGAGAGGGTTGTTCTAATGAATTTTTGAAAAACGCATTAATTCTATGTTATTCTTTTTAATTCCTAAATTGGGATATGAGGACTAAAATATTGTACCATTTTTCATTTTAGGCATTAAGTCATTTTATGTCAAGCTGTCATTGTAACACAAACAAAAGAGTTTGACTTAGAAGAGAGATCATTCCATGCAATTGTTAACTGCACTTAATATTGTAGAAACAAAAATAGTGCACTGACTAAAACCTTCTTCCACAGTAGTTCTGCACCACTGCAGCTGATGTCAGGAAAAAGTGATCTGATCTTTGCATTGCATTGGAAAAAATCCAGAAACATTTCCACAGACACTTTTTTTTCCCTAAAAGTCCCTAAAACTGAGGAATGTTCTGTGTCCTGGCTCTGTGGCATTATTCCCTGCCCTCCCTTTCCATGCTAAATTAAAGCAGCCTATATTCTCTCATCCATATTTTGAACTCACAAGAATTTTTGGGATTTTTTTTTTCTTTCTGTTGTCTAAGCACCTGCACTCTTTGCACTTGTGGTCTGTATTACAGAAGTATTCATCTTTTTGGGAGCTCTGTCCTCTGTGCAGCAGGGGCTCCCTGGGATGCCACGGGGAGGAGAGGCCTCACAGGATAAGGACCAGTCTGTGTGCAGGTATTCCCCAGAATGGCCATTCCAGAAATGTCCCTGGTGCCACCTGCAATCAGCACCCTGGAGGTTTCCAGCAGGTGAGGCATCCTGCACAGCTCTGTGGGGGCAGGCAGACCTTCAGGGGTGCAGTTGTTCAGTGCCAAGGTCACACCCCCACACCAGTTAAACATAGCACAGGTGCTGGTTCCCTCTGCTCCCCAGCAAAGTGGGAGCTGCAGAAATACACCTGGCTGGAACTGAGCCCCCAGGGGTATCACCTGAGAGGGGGATGGACAGGGGCTGTGCACTCCTGTACCACCTGAGAGGGGGATGGACAGGGGCTGTGCACTCCTGTACCACCTGAGAGAGGAATGGACAGGGGCTGTGCACTCCTGTATCACCTGAGAGGGGAGGATGGACAGGGGCTGTGCACTCCTGTTCCACCTGAGAGGGGCTGTGCACTCCTGCATCACCTGAGAGGGGGATGGACAGGGGCTGTGCACTCCTGTACCGCCTGAGAGAGGAATGGACAGGGGCTGTGCACTCCTGCATCACCTGAGAGGGGCTGTGCACTCCTGCATCACCTGAGAGGGGCTGTGCACTCCTGCATCACCTGAGAGGGGGATGGACAGGGGCTGTGCACTCCTGTACCACCTGAGAGGGGCTGTGCACTCCTATATCACCTGAGAGGGGAGGATGGAGCGGAAAGTGAGCAAGAACAGTCACAGAGACCAGATCAAATTTTTCAAAGCTAGTCTGTTAATTTTTTTTATGAGGAGGAACTAATCTCTGACGTGATTCTTTGGCTGAAAGTGCATGGGCGCCCACACAACTGAAAACTGAGAGCCAAATGTGCTTTTTACAGCTTTTGGGTTACACACACACACACACACACAAAGATTTCTAATGGATGAAATCATTCCCACCTCCTTCCTTCAGCGCACTCCTGCATTCACAGGATGCATCTCCGGCTGGCAGAAAAGGCGAATAGCTGGAGATGGACGGGCCAGCACAGGGGGAGCCGCCGGCCGTCGAGCCCCTCTGGCTGCCCTGTGCTGGAGGAGGATTTTCCCGTGGTGTGAGGCGAGGAGGGCAGAAGGGGGCATCAGAGAAACGGCGGAGGCAGCGCGGGGGAGCGGAGGCTGAGCCTGAGCATCCCCGGCGCTCCCCCAGCGACTCCCGGACCGTGGAAAAAAAAAAAAAAAAAGGGAAAGCCCCCAGGAAATGCTTAACGGAAGCATAGCAGTTTATCTCCCGAGCAGGATAAGGATCTAGAAAAATCTGTTAGCATGCAGCGGAAGGAAATAATACTCTCCTAATGTTTAGAAAGATTTGACATGGCTGCATATATGCATATATGAACGTAGCAAGTGATTTGCGAAAAAGGCTGTGTTATTTTCTCTGTCCTATCTTATATGCCAGGGAAAAAAAGTAATTTAAATTTCTAGTTAAAAGTGATTTCAAGATTTAGTCTTTCAAAGGTAAGCTGGGAAATTTGGAAAGTGTAAAATATTGATCCTAGAAGATATCGATTCACAAGAAGTTCTGTTCACAAGTTTCTTAGATAGGAGAGAGTGAGAAAACACAACAGAGGGGTGTCCTCTGGCGAGTGCACACATTAAAAATCACATCATTACAAACAACCCAGTGGTACTTTCAAATGAGTCACTTCAAAGCCTCCAAAGCCACTCTCAACATCTCTTAAACACAGTGGGGAAAACACTGAGTTATGGAAAATCTGCACTGCCGGTCCGTTTCCAGCCCTTGCTGGGGAGCACTGCAGTTGGAATGTTTTCAGTGATGTTTGCAAACCTCTGCTGTCCTTCCTGCATCACAGCCTGGCCGGGAAGCCCTGCCCATGTCCTTGCCCTTGGTTTGGGAGTCCCTCACTCCGTGTTTGCTCTGGAATTTTGGAGTACATCAAGTCTGGGAACAAGGAAACAGCTCTCCTCTGCCTCCTGCCCCCTCCTCACGCACTTCAGGTGCTGCCTTCAAATAAGAAAAATCAATAAGCACTCTGTGCAAGGTGACTGAGCAGGACAACCCCGAGGGACCCCCGGGCTGCTGCTGCTGCTGCTGGGTGCCACTGGCAACTCAGCAGTGGCACCTGTCCTGGAACAGGAGCAAACCACAGAGCTGCCTCTGCTAAATCAGCTCCTGCCCACCCCCCCACACCTGTGCTTTTGGCTTGTGTGCCCGGGTTTGGCTCCTCCTTGATGCCCTGCAGTCCCTGGGGCTGCCCTGCAGGCACAGAGCCCCAGCTGCAGCTGCATCTCCCCTCATCCCCCAGCTCCAGTGTGAGCAGAACACAACCCTCACCCTCCCCAAGCCAGCACAGGGGGTGCCTGTGTGGCACTGACTCAGGCACCAAGGAAACAGGAGACATCTCCCTTTGCTCTTCAGCCCTGCTCATGCCCTTAATCTGTTTTTCAACTGGGTACTGCAGCAGAGCCAGCAGTACCCTCAGAGGGGAAGCTTTTAAGAGGTTGGGAAGTACTTTAGGCTATAAAATCACACCAGTTTTAGTAAAAGGTGTGTGTTGCTCAGCCTTCCACAGCCTGGAAATCTACTCCTGCTCAAAATGTCACATTTTTCCTTTAAAGGAAAGAGGAAAAAAAAAAATGTTTGCCCTTCACAATCCTTAGATATTTTTACTGATCTTTCGTTGACCATTTTGTGAACTCAGAAGTCTGATGTCAGTTACCCTATAGAAAGGATACAGGCTGTTCTGCCATATCTGCAATTATTTTTAAACACTTCCCCCTCACAAACTAAATCCTTGGAGGTTAAGGGGGAAGGCAGACCAGCGGGTTTATACTGAGAAGAGAGTATCTTACAAGGCTTTAGTTCAGGAAAAAATAAGGAAAAGTGTGGTGAAAAAACACAGGTTGTACAAATCTGTGGTGGAGGTATTTTGACACTGGCATGGGATAAAATCAACAACTTTTTCCTGCATACAAAAGCTCAGGTCAGACATTTCAATCAATGGGCACGTGTGTATATTTGTGTCCCAGGCAAACCATTGGCAGATGGATACATCCTCATCATTATGAATAATAATGTCTCTGATGGAGTTTCCTCATCTATTTGAAATAACCACTCCAACCCTTGCCAGGGAAGTTTTACCCCAAAAGTTTTCCTTCGCTTTGAAATTCCAGACAGAGCATCTCAGAAGGAAAACAAAATAAAACCAAGCAAACAAATCTTCCCCTGCTTGAGTAGCTCAGCAATAACAAATCACAGGGGAGAAAATCAACGGGAATGACTGAGGAAAAATCAAAAAGGATGCACAATCTGTAACTTCTGAACAGCATATACATGGAAGTATATAAAACCAACAGAAACAGGCTTGGAAAGATTTATTTTTAATTTAAAAATGTTGATTTTTAAGCTGCTTTCCCTGTGCCCTCTTTTCCAGCTCCTATTGCCAGCTCACTGCAGCCACCACTGCAAGGATTGCCTCACAGTTCCAGTCTTACTAAAGAATACCAGGCTGAACTCTACTAAACACTATCTTTTCCTTTGTTTTTGCAATTTCTGGTACATTCAATAAAGTCTCCACTCTTGGAGCCACAGAAGACTGCAATTTCTAGGTTGCAATCAATTATTTCACTTAAAGGCAAGGTTCTTGGCTCTTGTTAGAAGTAGAAAATGAAGAATATAAACACAGTAAAATATATTGCACTGAGATGCACTTTAGGTGAATGTCATGATTTTGGGGACTTTTAAAAGACTGGTAATTACAGAATAGAAATGCAGATGTACAAGCCTATAACAAAACCCACACCTGTCCTGGCAAGCAGAAAGAGAGAAAAATGTAACAATACATGCTACACCTCCAGCCTACCAAACTTCTGTTTCAGATTTTAAAGATTACAAATCTGTAATCCTCCAGTGCTGTCAAGCAGCCAGCTAGCAAAATTCAAATAGCACCAAAACGTTCTGTGCTGCCCACTGCAGCACAAAGAAGGGAACTCCCAGCAGAGACAACGCTGCGCGCTCATGATTTTAATCAAGTCATCTGAAATTTGTTAAAGACCTCAATAAACCTGAACTCATGGCTGTACCTGACAGGGTCACTGGGACCAGGCCATCCACCAGATGTGACATCTTGCAGAGCTTTGTCACATCCTTCCTCAGGACCCCTCTGGAAGGCCGTGCTTTCCCAGAGGCTCCTCAGCAGCGGGAGGATGTCTGCTCCAGAAACAAACACTCACTTCTGTCAGAAAGCAAACGCCAGGTCTTCAGCAAAAGGCTTGTCTTCAGTTATTGAATAATGCTATTTAGGTACTTGGAAGCACAGCAGAGCTTATATTTCTCTCCCTTAACAGCACAGATTTAGTCAGTACCACTTTTAATATGAAATCCTATCTAGCGAGTACTTTTTTAAAATACACTACACTTTTTGTGCAGCTCTTCGTCAGGATTGTTAAAGTATTAAAAGCTTTACATTTACCATGGGCTTTTGACAAAATGTATGTTTCCCATTCACCCACTCGAATCAACAAAATGGTGTTTTTACACAACTTTAAACAAGCACACACATTCTTTAGCGAATTCAGAAGTGTATTTCAAATTCACTGGTAGGGAATAAGAGCTGAAAACCAAACCTGGGGATAAATACACCAAAAGCATCAGTAAGATAGATGTAAGTGCCTTATGCATTGCAGCCACGTGCAGAGCAGGATCTGGGCTTTCTGCCCGCATTCTCCAGGGCAGGTAGCTGCAGGGGCTGCCCAGCTGCTGGCAGGGAGCACAGGGAAGTTATGCAGATTTTCACAGCCTGGAACTGAACTCAGGCATGCACTGCTCAGCCCCTGGCACTCACACACAGGGTGGGTTTCTTGGCATCCATCCTGGTGTCTTGAGGATTAAAAGGAACGAGGGTCTTGTATTCACAGACCACAGTAGTGAAGTTTTGATACTAAATGGTGTGAGACAAGACAAAGGTACATCAATCTCCATTGTATTTTTTCTGTGCACTGCAAAATGGGTTTTCTTTGAGCTTAGTTTGTCACTGAGTGTCTGTGAGGCCCTGGTGCAGCCCCTCTGCACAGAGCTACGCCACAGCCACAGCCTTGGGAGCACCTCCACTGCAGGTGGTGCCTTCTGGAGGCTGAGCTGGGGCAGAGCCCAGCCAGAGCACAAGGATAAAGCAGGGATTTATTAAAAAGCCTCACTGGGCACCCGGGCAGCACAAGAGCCTGGCTGGGCCATGCTCAACATGAACCCAAAATGGGCACAAAATGGACAACCAGCCACGACCACCACGAGAGCTCACACTTCTGTAAGTTCTGGTCCATGAGCATATTTGAGTTAATTGTCAATTATAGCTCCAGGTTATGGAGCTCCATCCTCCTTGTTTTTTCTCTCTCCACTTCATTGTTGGTTTTGTTCTTGGGCCTGAAATTTGTATTGGATGTCCTTGGTCCCAAATGAGAAGGAATTGTTTTGTCTCCCTACTCTGTGGGGAGAGCTCTTAACACTTAACATGAAACCCAGGAGCACCCACTCAAACAGCAAAGAATCTGAAAAATATAAAAGCTAAAACTTAAGGCATCACATGCAACTGCAAGAAAACACTGAGGTTATTGATCCTTGAAAAGAATGGACAGCTTTGAGGGGTCCAGCTGGGAGGAAGGTGAGATCCATCAGTGTGATCATTTTGGGTCCATCTCCATGGTCAGGAGCACACGTGAGGACGCTGGGGCTGGGGGTCCCACCCACTGAACTGGCTTCTCTTTTTAGTTTAGGAATTACATAGGGGCTAACTAGAGCAGGAAGCTTCGCCCTCCTCCCAGCTTATTAAATGATTTCCTGTCAGTCCTCAGAAAAAGCAGCTCCTTGCTCAAAGCCTTAAGAAGTTGTGAGTGGCTCACACCCGGGCTGGGAACAACAGGAAGGGAAGGATAAGCAGACTAATTGGCCTTTTTACACTTTGCCAGGACATTGGAGATAAGATTTCTCCTCCAGAGATACCCACCAGCCCCTTCCCCAAGCAGTTTGCTTTGCCTCCAGGCGTGCCCATGTCAGAGGCTCCTGGCCAACACCCACGGGGGGGCAGCGTGTCCTTCTCTGCACACCAGCACTCAGGCAGCCACATCTCAGCCTGCTCACTCCACCATTCCACAGGCACCACAGAAACAAGCCATTTTACCAGTGGCTTCACTCACATCATTTAAAAAACCTAAGGTTGATTTCTCAAAAGACACACTTCCAAAGGGAGCTTTCTAAAACTATGTCAGGTGCTAATGTATTTGTGCTGAAACAAGGACCAGCAGCAGTTTGGTAAACCCCCCAGACCAACAGTGTGGCATCTAGACCACAGAGAAAGCTGGTGCTGTACATCAGGGTGTGTCTTTACAGCCTCCCTTCTCAGGCACATTTTTTTCTGGAGTTGGCCCTAAATGATCTTTCAAAGAATTAAGGACAGTCCTTTGACCACAATTGCACAGAAAATATTCCTTTCTGTTTCCAAGTTCTGCTGCCAATATGGAAGTATTAAAAAGTGCATAAATTACATGAACACACATCTGATTTACTAATAAATCTGCATTAAAAAAAAACCCAACAAAACACCCTCACTTTTATCAGATTCTAGGAATTACTCACAACAAGTCAATGAGCATCACTGCAGTGTCTTAGGCCTTGAGTGACATTTCCAGACCTCCAAACATCCTTAACATTGAATCAGCCCCACCAGGGCTCATGCTCTGTGAAATGCCAAGTTGTGGTCAGGGTGCTGCCTCACACCCATCCTCCTGGACCAGAATCCTCTCATCTGCACACTTTAACCACACTCTTCCACCCTCCAGCTGTGTTAGTGATGGATGAGCCATAGCCAGGACCTCTGAAATGCCACCCAATACACCCATTTCAAGGTGAATTGCTGATAAGTGCTCCAATAGGTTTCCCCTGTGCCTCTCACATGTGTGCTCTGGCAGTTCCATAAAGATCTGGATTTTCTAGACTCTCTAGCCTCAAAAAACACCCTGAGTATATTTTTTTAAAATGGGGGAAAAAATTGCCTTTTTTCTCTATTGAGTTGGCCTCTTATTCTTCCTTGTGGAGGAAACAAGGCCAACCTGGGCAGCAAAACTGAAGATCTTGTTGCAGCCCATCCTCTTTCCACCACTTCTATTTGGATTGAACTTCCTGTTCTGCACTGCATTTAGAACAAAAGTTGATGGTATATCCTGGAAACATGTACTTTTGTAGGAGATGAGAACATTGCCATAATTTATAAAAAGATAAAAAAAAAAAAAAAAAATAAAAAGATCTCGGTAGAATTTAAAACCCCTGCCATTACTTTTACATGCGGAGTGTAAAAATAAAGATGAACACTGAATTTTTTTTTTTTACCTTTGACACATCCCACTTCTATCTCTAGTTATTTTAAAAACATATTTGTTGTCCACCCTGAAGAAGCACTCTGTGCAATGTGTGCAAGTGGAAGAAGGAAAGGGAAACAAAAAGAAAAATCCACATTTTTCTACTAACAATCAAAGTTTTCAAGTAAAATGGTCCAATTACTCTACTTCATCTAACAGTTAAAGAAGTTTCATTCTGCAAAAAAGACAGGCTTTTTTTTTTTTTTTTTTTGTCTCCTAAAATATGTTTCTAATTTAAGTCTGAAAAAATATTTCCATTGTGCCATATATGCGGTAACTCAAAACCAAAATGAAAGGATTAAAATCGGGGCTGCACAGAATGGTTTAAATTATATTCAGGTAGTGGGGAAGACTGCTGTATCTGGCAAGCTCCCACTCCCAGAGCTTTCTGGCCAAGAGGCAAGATGAAGCATAACAACCCTTACCTGCCAAGTCTCCAGCAATTTGGAGGGGTTTATTCATCTCTTAAAATAAAATGTTAATGCTGCTGGAAGCTTGCCCAGCCATACAGCAGAGCTCACCTGTCTTTGCCTTCCCCTCACACTCCAGCATGCCGTGGGATGCTCCAGGCAGGACTGAAAACATGTCACACCTTTCTTCCCTTTTTCTGAGTGCAGGTATTTGAACTTACTGCCCATCACACCTCAGTGCAAGATGTGACTGAATCCTGCAGCTCTTCTGAAACTCTCAGCTGGTGCGTTCCAAACAGTTGGTGAAGAGCTGAAATGTGCACTGTGCGTGCCCTCCTCTGTCGCCCTTTCACACCTACAAAGCCTTTGCAGTCCCCCCATGGTTAAAAATTCAATTCTGCTTAAATCTGCCCCCCTCCCCGAGTGGCTCTGCTTATGATAAATCAGTTTGCACTATTTATGGTCTGTATTATTACCACAGCCACAATGAACCGAGCCCCAAGCCTTCCCCAAATACAGCTGTGTCCCCCAACAGATTACCCTTGGCTAGGCCAAGAAAGATAAAGCAGAGCTCTGCCTTTCAGAAAAGGCAGCAAAGTGGAGGAATTAAAGTTTTCATAGGTTTCTTAGGAGATTACTCAAAACAGTAATATTAAATTATTTTTACAATCACGTGGGACAAAATGAAAATACATAAATAACACACAGATCTCTCCAGAGGTTTCTCCCAGTCTTGTATGAGGTTTAAAGACTTTCAGATGGCAC
The DNA here is from genome assembly GCA_013400255.1 of Sitta europaea. NCBI lineage: Eukaryota > Metazoa > Chordata > Aves > Passeriformes > Sittidae > Sitta > Sitta europaea. Next base: position 133,729 of record VXBS01002634.1, on the reverse strand, counting down.
CAGTAACAAAACAATTTATTAACAGCTTGGCCTGCTAAGGCCACTGTTAATCTGTACAGACCATCTACCTTCAGGGAATTCTTTATTCCAAGCCAGGGAGTTCCCAAAGTTTTTTTCTGCCGCATGTACAACCAGCAGTAACTGCAAACACCTCCACTGGCAGCATCAGTCCTGTCTGTTTGCTGGGCCCTGGGCCATTTTAAAATGCTTTATGTTTCTCCCAGCAGCACATTCATCACATTGCCTAAGCTGCTGCCTTCTACAGCAATATCTATAAATCATTATTTGCTGGAAAACCCAAAAATTTGAAGCAACTCCACACCAAGTCACAGACACAGCTGATTTGAGAAACTGCTACCAAACCCAGTGTTTCAGCAGTGCTTCTCTTGAGAAACTGCTACCAAATCCAGAGTTTTAACAGTACTTTTCATCTCCTTTGAGAGTTTTTTTTTAGGATATCTCAACTGGGAAATTTTGACAGCTTTTGTCAAAACCCCAGTTTCTCATCTTTCTTTGGGGACCAGGGGCGTTGTAGCACATCAAAACCAAAAGAATTCTTCTGTTACATATTGAGATCATGTCTTATGAAGAGCTGTGAGTTCTGAGCACCTTGGGGTGGGCTGACAGTGAGTAATGGAATTACTCCTTGCCTTATGTATTCTGCAAAACAGAAATTACAGGAAAAAAGTCATAGAATCGTTAGGGCTGGAAAAGAATTAAAGATCTTCGAGTCAGTTTTGTTCTTCATAATTTGTCAGGAAAAAAAGAAAGGCATGACTAAGCAAGGTTGTAATAAAGGTGTCTCCTGAAAATACTTTCTTCTTTCTTGAGCCACATTGCATGAAACAGGTTAGTGATTCTTGAAAACACACAATGTCACTGTGATGCAGAGAGGGAACACAGCAACACACACCACAGGTGTTCAGGCAGAGAAGAAGAGAAGAACTCTCTAGTTTATTGTTGACCTTGTATATATAAGTTTCTGGACAGTGAGCAGAGATTGGACAGAGAAGTTCCCACCTCTCCATCTCCACTGGTCACTTGAGAAGTCCATCAGGTGAGATCTTTTCACAAAGGAATGGAAATATGATCTTTGTTTATCTTACAATTCATGAGAACTGACTCCACTATACTAAAACAAATCAGAAGGCTGATTTTCAGGGACAACACCACAACACTTGCCACTGGAAGGAAAGGATGCCCCCAGGGAAAGAGGTGGTGCCCAGCTTGCCCTGGAGCAGGCTGCTCTCAGGCTGCCCAGACCCAGAGTGTGCCGAGCTCCCAGCTGAGGTCCTGCAGAGCTGGATCTGCCCCATTCACTGGGCAGAACTGAGCAGTTAATACGAAACTTGGCAGTTCCAACAAGGGCTGAGAGACCAGGGAGATAAAACTGCTCTGTCAAGCAGGAGGTAACCTTTCAGTTCTGCTTAAACTCGTGTCCCAAGTGACTTATTTCATGATGATTTCAACTGCCACATCAGTGACCTCTGTGTTCAGAATGTGTTTCCAGTACTGGCGCATGCAGAAAGCTTTCTTCTTTAATTACAGAGAGTTCAAATAAGTATAATCCTGAACGGGATCTCAACTTCAGAACAGAACCAGAGTCACTCATGCCATTATCAGATCATCTTCTCAGACAACCCGAGGTCAGGCCAACCTAGGCAATTATTTGTAGTCATTTGTGTGGAACTCATGGCATTCGAAAGCCTCCTGAGAGCTCATCGGGCTGCACAAACTCCAGAGGTCATTTCTGTTCCTTCTCATCCCACCAGCTCTCAGCAGTGAGAGGATTGGAAAAACTCCTTCGATTCTAGATGGCAACATCTGGCTTATGAAGGAAAACCAGTGTACCAGAGCCTACCCTGGAGAGGACATCAAGATTTGTGCCTGAGCTCTTGTGGCAGGGACATCTCAGCGTGGCCAGGGAGCCCCTCTGCAGAGGCACAGGGGTGACAGAACTCATGGCACCCATGTGGCAAGGGTGCCAACCCTAGAGGCTGCCAGCTTGCCCACACCCATGTATTTGGAAGGCCTTGGCAGCCCCGTGGACTTTAAATGCCATTGTCAGGGGGGCAGGGTGCTGCTGGAGCAGCCCCTCCTGAGCTGGTGGGGAGTGTGTGCTCTGTGTCCTGCCAGGGCCCCACACCCAGGGCACAGCCCTGTGTGCCCTCCAGCTCTGCCCAAGAGCTGCCACAGGCACCACTGCCCTCCCTCTGAGCAATTCCCTTCTGTATTCCCAGACCTGGCTGGGTTTGTAAGGAAACCCACAGAAATCAGGGAAGGACAAGCACAGTGCATTTGGGGAGTTTATAGACCCACCTCCCATTTACCAAAATACTACTACTTATTCTGAACCAAAGATACCAAAAATCTCAGGTTTTGTGTTGTTGCTGTGACCCAAGATTTTCCAAGTCTCTGTTTTCCCAGCCCAGCGACAGAAGAACAGCCCAAGATCTCTCTGTTCTGGTTTTCAAGGTTGTTTAATTTCTGTTATCTAGAACATTCTGGCTCTGGCCTGCACAGATCTGTCTTGCAGGTTGAGTTGGAGCAGACTGACACCCTTTGGGCAGTGTTATCTTTTATACTAAAATCTACGTATTCTTAATTTACAATAACTCTACAATACCCATCAGCTGTGTTGGACAGTGTGCCTCTACTCTAAACCAATCAAAAGTGCCACCAGCACAGCAGAAGATGGAGGGCAAAAGATGAAGGGCAGGGGCATGGCCAGATTGGTCCCTTAAACCCCCATTCTAAAAACCCCAAAATTCTACATTTTCACCCTGTGACAAGTTAGCTATCACTCTACTCACACTCTTGTGTCTTGTAATTCTCCATACAAGGTTGGTAATGTTTTCCACAGGCTCAAATCAAATGCCCAGGTGTTTTTGACTCTGTGCCAGGGTCTCTGCTCCCCCAGGGCAGTCAGAGGAATGTCTTGGATTCTGACACCAAAAGGCATCCACAGAAGCAAAAGACATCTTTCACTTTAAACACAGGCAAAAATACTGCTGAGCTCATTACAAAATAAAAAGGAATTTAGGGAAGTTAATCAATCGCCTCTTTTAGTAAGAGTCATGAACTGGATACAGTGTTTTTTCCAGCTGTCAAGAAAAAAATAATTAAAAAAAAAAAAAAATTAAAAACCAAATTAAAACCTAAGCCCATGGACAGGCAGTGCCCATGCACCTGCTAAAAGACAGCAGCAGGGGAGCACTGGCAGCACACAGTGGAAATCCCCCAGGAGCACAGGAGCTGATCCTGCCCCATGTCCAACACCTATATTGCTTTGGAGTTGCCACAGGAGATGTAAGTGCCATGCTTTCCACATCCACTCACATGTGCATGCATATTTACATCAAACCTATGGAAAGAAGAGTTCAGTTCTATTTGGCAGCCACTTTTCTACTCCCCCTATGCAGTTGCTGGGAGCCATCCCCCACTGCTGAATAGACTTCATTTTTCATTTCTATTCTGCCTTTTATCACTCACTTCCCTGAAAATCATTCCCTTTATTCATGTGTGTGTGTTCATTCTGTCTGGCTGCTGCTCCTAATTATTACATTGGTGCTGTGTAAAAGCAAAAATAATCAGCATGACCTGTCCACTCTCCTACCCCACCCTCATCTCCCCAAATCAGAATTTGGAGATATATGATACTAACTTTTGTTTATACAGCCAAGCCTCTGACAGTGAAGTTGCTGCTTTATCATTTTAGGAGATCTCTTAGAAATCAATTGTTGTGATCCCTGCTCTAATATTGTTTTGCTTGAGCATTTACCAATATGCTAAAAGAAAAAATATGAAGTAGGACAGTGTGCATAGCTAAAACAATCTGTGCAACATAGCAGGTTTGCACTAGAATTCATTATAGAGGGAAAGAAGGAGTGGCAAATAGCTGATTGCTTCTGACTGATTTATTATTGTTCTGCCTTGTGTGTGCACTGCTTTGACAAGCAGAATGTGTAACTCTGTGATGGCAGTCCTTGTCAAAGAGGAGAGCCTGGAGGTACCATGAGCTGAAAACCTGCTCCTGGTCTAGGTGATGTAGGAAGGGATTGATTTGCCCAGAGTACAACATACTCACCTACTACTACAATATCCTCAACTACTACCAGCACAGAAATTGAAAAAAAAATATCAGATATTGCCTTCTATCTATCTATCTATCTATTTATCTATCTATCTATCTATCTATCTATCTATCTATCTATCTATCTATCTATCTATCTATCTATCTATCTATCTATCTATCTATCTATCTGTCTCTCTCTCTCTCTCTCTCTCTCTCTCTCTCAAATATTTTACTGGACCTGGGGAAATCTCTTCATGCCCAGGGAGCATTTTCTATCTAACATTACCTCTGATTTCAGCAGCATAATTTTCCCCCTGGCAGGGCACACAATCTTCAGCCCCCACCCAGAACTTCACCACCCTGCTGACAAGTTCCCTTCATGCCCTGTATTTACTGGTGTTTAAACAGAAGTCTCATTTGGCCTACCAGACCAAGAGAGGTTTTCTCCTCCCAAGCTGTCAGCTCTGTTTCTGGAGCAGGGAACAGTGGGGCTTCTCCCTGCTCAGGAGCAATGCCTGGGTTTAATTGCCACCACCTCCACAAGGGCTCACTGAGCCTGGACCTGCATGTCCTTGTCCAAAGCCCAGTACAAAATTCCACCCAGGACACACAGTCCCTCAGGGCACTGCTGCACTCTGCATCTTTATTCACTGCCCCAGCACAGAAGGAGTTGTCACAGCAGTCTCAGAGGACACATGGACTCTGCCTGCTAGAGCCAGCGTGCCCTGAGATCGTGCTGCACTGAGCTCCACCCTGCAGGGACAGCTGCCACTCTTCTTGGGTAGACAGCTCACATGGGTGTTTTGGGGTACAAGGTCTTAGTCTTCTCCAAGGTGTGATCAGCACATCAGGATTGGCAGCAGAAAACTCATCTGGGGCTTCCAAATAGATCCAGAAGGGGCTGTAGATACCAATAAAAATTGTCACCCTCTCAGGTGATACACGGGGAGTGAGAAATCAAATTCCAAACATAGGAAAAGGATTCATCTGTGAATGGATGCTTGTACCACAGAACACATCTACCTGCAGCAGTCACTTCACAACATGAATGCACCAGCAGGTGGACTGGCATACTACAACTGGGGTTTCCTTTAGGATCCCAAAAAAACAGTCACAGCTTCCCTTCTCAGTTCTCTGTGAACTGGGAAGGTGACCTCACAAATTTCCAAATATGATCCACAAGTCAGCCTCAAGAAAGAAGATGCTTGCTGGGGTGTGTTCCTCACCCTAGGAAACAAAGGGAGTGAATGCCTGCAGTGAGGTGGAAAACTGACTCCCCCACACACAGCTTAGGTTTTGAAACCAACTGGAGAGGGCAAAGCCCCATGGAAATGACCCGTGTATAAACAAACACACATCAGAGAATGCTCTTCCCAGGGCTGGAGCCTGGAAAAGAGAAGGAAAGGGGCAATTAGAAATTAGTGATGCAGTTCAGTCTAAGGTAGGGGCAGACCTTTCTCTTGGGCTCAGCCAGGCACTGAGGGAAACTGGGAGAGAGGAGGATCAGTGCCCCTGTCCCTGCCACACACCCAGCGTGCAGAGACTGCTGAGCTCTGCAGAGCTGCTGGCAGAGCAGCATCCCTTCCCTCCCTGGGCCAGGCAGCAGGTCAGAGCCCTTGCAGCAGCAACTCCTTTGGAAAATGCTAAAGCCATTGGGCATGTGCCTCAAAACCCAGCTGTCTGCTATTAGGATTTCATTACTGCACACTGCTCAGGATTTTGGCAAGGCTCTGTGACAATTAACATGAATTCTTCTGGGAGGGATGCAGCACATGACATCATGTAGTAAATTTTCTGATATTAGAACCTTTCATTTGTGCCCTACTGTACTTGTTAGGGTAACAAATTCAAAATGAAAAATGTAATTACCCAACAGAGCTTTCAATTGCATTGTACATTAACTTCTAATACTCTGAGTATTCACTCTCAAAGCCAAATCTGGCACAAAACACTTTGGGAGATGAAATTTGACAGATCTAATAAGGCACTAATCCCATTCTTTGACAGATGCTGATTTAAGGGCACTTCATAATGGGAAATTTCAAGTAAGATAATAGCAACAGTTGAAGAACAATTGCCCTGTCTGCTTTAGTGCTGGACTCTGAAAACTCCCATGCTAACAAATGCTAAGCAAAATGCACAACCAAATAAAACTCTTGGAACAAGCAGCATTTTGCAGATTAATATTTCTGGGAATAGCTTCCTGCAAATATTAATAATATTTGGAACCAGTGGTTTTCAAATCCTACTCTGTGCTCAAAAGCCCCCTTGGATAAAATGATTCTAAGTTTATGGGTAAGTAGTTTAGATGAAGATTAATAGCTTGTTTTTCAAGAATAATCACCAGCTATCTAAAAGGGCAGGTTAGGATAGAGTCTGTAATTTGATCAATGAGACAAAAGTGAACACACTGGGTATTTACAGATCTTTATGACAAACTCCACCTTAATCCCCTCCCTGCTCTACTACTGCTGTGAATTACTTGACAGTAAAAATAAACCTGTTTTCTGTACTTTTAGGCTAAGTTACCAGGTTTTAGGGCTTCATGTGCTTTTACCAGAAGACTCACCATAGCAGAAGATCTGAACAACCACAGGCCAGGCCTCCCCACCACTCTGAATCACAGGGGTATTATTATTACTCCTTCTTTTGTGATCTCTGGCTTTGTGTTAACTGAGAAAGCAAGACTGCTCATGTCCAGTTTCCATTTCCCCCTCAGTCTCCACACTAATTACTGCAGCTAGAGCAGGTCCCAGTGGCAGGCTCGTGAGCATTCAGGTTCCCCAGCACAGGCAGAGGACAGCTCTCATGCAGGAAGCTCTGAATTCATCCTGGCACAAATATTGGCTCCTCTTTTGAGATGCACTCTCCTCAGACACCACACAAGAACACAACCCCACAGCATTCCAAAGATTTACTTTTCTGGGCAAGTACAGGGGAACATTCAAAACTTCATGACAAAAGCTGGGCACTCCTAGTAGAAATTGTTCAAGATTCAATAATTTCAACAGCATAAAGACTGAGTACATCCTCAGACAGCCTAGCACAAACCCCTTACCAGAATCCTGATGCAATGCTGTTTTCTTTCCTAGTCAAAAGATACAAACTTTCAAAGCAAATTTGAGACCTATAGTCTCCTAATGTTAAGACACTTTCCTATCCTTTCATTGAAATTTTATTCTACTTATTTATACACAATAAAACATTGTCCTGAATTAGCAGCAATGAGAAAAATTGAAAGCATACTTACTTTTTTTTGGTAATTAATTCAACAGGAGACAAAGCTGTTTTAAAGGTGTTCAGCCCTGTGTGTCGGTCTCTGAACAATTTCACTACTAGTTTGCAACAAAAGCAGAAAATAACTGGAATTTCCATGAAGATTGAGAGTGCATCTTGTTTAAACCGTTCTGTATTCTGCCAACATTATCTCTACCATCACAGAAAGATAAAAGCCAAAAAGACCCAAACAAACTACATTAAATATTGAAAGTAAAGCTCTGAAATAGATCAAGGTGACTCCAAGGTATCTCAACCACAGCAGTGAAAATTCAGCATTTGGTGCAGAATTATAAAGAAGGAGGCCTCGGAATGCTCAGAGCATTGTGTTTGTGGTATTACACTAAACCCACAAGATTTGACTAAATGATCTTCTGTATCTCTTTCATTTTCCCCCATAACCTGGTGCTTTACTTCCAGGCTTTTCTCCTGCTCTCCTTTGTTGGGATTCCTGGGAGCACATGCAGCTTCCAGCTCCAAGGCAGGGATAAATGAGATCCATGTTGGTGCTTGTCTCCAGAGTTATCTTTTGATATCACCTCCAAACACCCTCCCCTCAGAGCCAGGGCTGATTGCCTGTGATAATTTCCCACAAATGGGAACAGTAAATAGCAATCCCAGTCCGAGCTGGAGCCACTCTCCTGCACACCTTGCAGTAGAACTCTTTGCTCAATAGGAGACAACACCTGGAAAACCCCCCTTTATTCACCTCTGCTCTTCTTGTAAAAACAACAGTCACTCGAGCTGCCTACAAAGGTCTAATATTCAAAACCCTGTGTTCTGATTATAAAAAACTTGTCCAAAAAATTTTGCTTCCCAGCATTTTATGTTATCATCACAGTCACGATTAGCTAGAGGCTTTCACTGTGTAAGATTCAAGTGCTCTTTAATTATTTTCATCAACACAGCCTGAACTATACCTTAAACCAAACATTCTTCAGGTGCAGAGGTTCAGAGCCTGAACTGCAGCATGCAGCAGATGTTTGTTTTTACAATATTAAGTGCAGTTACCAATTGCATGGAATGATGCATGGAGGGGCACATCCAATTTCCAGTAGTGAATGGCATTGTGTATCCTCTTCTGCAGTGGAAATAAAGTCTCCCCAAGTCTCCCCAAACTAAATGCAGAAAGCACCATGGCAATGACTCCTCAAACTGGTGAGACTCAGCCAGTGTCTAATTTAACAGAACAGGGAGCAACACTCATTTTAAATAAAGGGCAGATAAATTTAAAATCAATTTATATTTAAAAAATTTAAATAAAGGTTGTACTCCACATGTCTGCCTCAGGCATTTATCACATGTGACACAAAGAACCAGGACATTACAACAAAAATCCTTCATACACTGCAGTGAGCAAAACATTTTGCTTAGCAGCATACTTCTCCTGAAGTTGCCTAAAAGCAGCACTGGTTGTAGCAGTCAACCTTTAAGTTTCCAATTCTGGACGTTTTATGGCTCATTTTCTCCCTCCAGGGAGAAACTGAGATTAAGTCTCTGAAATGATCTCCCTGCCCATGCTGCTTTAACAACCAGGATAATTTTCCTACCAAGTGTTATTCACAAGCAGGAAGCCCATAAAAGCTAAGTTTAAATAAAAATAAAGTTGTCATTAGAATATTATAGGATTATCAGCTGCATCCATTAATTTCCTCCCTCTAGCTACAGAAAGGTACCAGAGAATTTCCAGAACAGGCTACTGCAAGCTTATACTTCTTTCACACACTGGAAGAGCTGCTTCTATGGCAAACCAGGAGATTAAACTCTTAATTTTAATTTCTGACACAGCTGTTGATAAAGAGGCAAGTTATGAAAAAAACTCACACTTTTGTGGGATAAACTCTTCACCCTGTGGCCCTGTATTCAGGAAAATCAAGTAACTCCTGTATGCTGTTGTGTTGTGACCTGGGCTCCTTCCAGGGATCTGATATTCTCTGCCTACCAAAACATCAGTTCTCTCTGCCTCCCAAACTTTGCAAGGATCAGACCCTTCCCTGTCCAGCACCAGCTGCCCTACCAGCTTGCACTTTAAACCAAAAGGCTTCAAACCTCCAATCCAAGACTCAGGCTCTGGAGTTTCAAGTGTACCTATGGTTAAACCCTCTCAAATCTGTGTACAGGTGATCATTCAGGGTTCCTGCCAACCTGAACAAGCTTTCAATGCTATCTGTCAGTTGTGGGGTGGTCACACCAGAGGGTGAGCTGCCAGCTGAAACACAGCACCACACAGATTTTTAGCTCAGGTGGGAACCAGAAAATTCCACACTTTTCTTTTCGTGGGGCTTAGCCCCCTCCAAATGCATCTGGGCTGCTCCTGCAGCCTCTTATCCCTGCCCTTGCCAACACTGGGAAGCTCAGTGGAAGTTTGCTCTGAGCTCTCCTCTTCACTGCTCAGTCCGGGTGTCAGAACCCACATTCAGAAATCTCCCACCCCATTCAGCTCTGGACCTGAGGTGGCCTGGGCACTTAGCCACAGATATATTGTTTTATGTTGTTGTGCCTCTCCAGGAGTAAAGCAAAATATTACAGAAAACATGTTCTGCAGCAACAAACCTGTGAATTTTAGAATTGTCCTGAAGTGACAGAGAAATGATTTTCTGTCTCCTTCCCCAGTAAAAGCCAGTGGAAAGCACTGCCTGAAGCAAGAAATTGTGCAGAACAGCTCGATGGGTGACTGTGCCATCGAGGGCTTCCCCGATCTGCAGACACAGGGAATTCAGGCTCCCCGGGCTGTTTGCAATGGGAGCACTTGGCTGGGACCCCTTTGCATTTCCTGTTCCTCTGATCCATGTGTGCCCTGGCAAGTCCTGCAGCACGATGGGAGCGAGTCTGCAGGGCACAAGGCACTGCACACTGGGCCTGAGCGTGGGACCTCGGGCTGGCCCTGGTCTGCTGCCCCCAGCTGAACACCCAGCTGTGGCTGGAGCATTCCCACTGCATTCCTGCAGCAGGTTTGTCTGGCTCTGTGAGCTCCCAGTGGGAATGGAATCAATGCAGGGTGAGCAGGGCTGAGGGCAGGCTGGCTGCAGAAATGCATTGCTGATTTCAGAGCCCAGCAGAGCAGCTCTGTGCAGGGGTGTCCCCCAGCCAGGTGCAAAACATCTGGAGGGAGGTGCTGCTCCACATCTGGGCAGGTGCCAGAATGTGGTGTCCTCTTAGGATTGCTCCCTTAAAAATACACTCCTGGGGGAGACACCAAACTTCAGCTCTTAACTGAGCCAGTCCATGGAATTGCTACAGGAGGAGTTTTGAGACATGGGAGGAGCAGGTATATATCTATTATGGGAGAATTTTTAATATAAAGAATGTCATAAACAAGTTAAATTAGGCACCTTTATTTAAAATTAAGTATATGTAGCCCAACAGCTTCTGAAATGTTTATTTTAGGAGTAATGTACCTCATGTGAGGTTTAGTTTATGTATCTTGTTCATAATGGTTGCTATCTGGAATTATTGTTACTATGAACCAATTGTGATTTATGTTACCACTGGTTACAAGGATTTTGTTAGTGGAATTGAGCTTCCAGATTAATTTCGTAATCCCTATGCCCATCACTCAGAGAGAAGAAAAAAGCACGAATCAAGATGACATTTAAAAATAATAATAAAAAAAAGAGCCTAGGCTGGTCTTGTAGGAACCTCTAAATCCTTTCCCATATTAAATACCTTATCTCAGCAGCAGTGCACCAGCCATTTAGGAAAATTAAAGAGGGAGATAGTGAAAAAGAGACAGCAGATGCTAAAGCAGAGCATTTCTAGTCACATAGATAATGGAGGGACTCGACACATGGCCTTTCAGTTTATCCCTGCTTCAGCTTATCCTTCATCTGCTTAAATTCAAATGGATCAGGCATTATGAAAATGATTTTGAAATTAGCTGCTCCAGTTTCATGTGACTTTTTGGTGTACCCTCTAAAACTTGGTAATTCTTTGGGAAGACAGATGCTCTACACTTTTACCATTTTAATTCACTTTTGACCATGATTTCCGAGCAGCAATACTTAAGTAGCTATACTAAAATAAAATCGAATTTTACTCACTAATACACACTGGGAGACTTTTATCCCTTCCAGTGAGTTGTCACATAAAAAATATAGGATTCTTTGCTGAAAAACACGAAATATTTTGTCCCAGGTGCATTGGGCTTACAATTCTAGGAGATACTGGATCCTGGAAGTATATTTTCAACTCATTTCTTGATTTTTGGATAAATATTCTTCTGTCACCCTTGGAACCTTCTAATTGCTAATTCTGAGACACACTATCTGTAAGCATGTATGGATGGAGCAGTGCTCAGCCACCCTGCTAAATGAAATTTTAAACATTTAAAATCTGCTTTGGACAGCTGCTGGGTCTCCTGCAGCTCTGTTCACTGCCCAGCCCCACGCTGGCACCTCCTGGCACTGCCCCAAGCCACGTGCCTGGTGGGGCTCCCCATGCTCAGTGTGTTTGCCTCCCCAGGGATAGCAGGCATTGGGAATTCTGCATTCCCATGGATTCCTACAGAAGCAATCCCACATTTTAAGAGCAAAATTTTGTTAGCACCTAACATACAGAGAGACTCTTCATGCTATTTACCCCAGTGGTTCCTAGCTTTTATGCCATCCTAAAACACTCCACTGGCCAAATTCCCCATGGTCATCCATCTCCTTCTCCCCATTCCTCCTATCCAATTTAAGATCTGGCAGTGGGGATCATTCAGGAGATTTCTGCCAACCTCAAGCTCTTGAAGAAAACAGTGATGGTTCTTACCTTCCCATTTGGCAACACAGCACTACTGTGATTCTCCTTTTGTGTTTCCTGGAATATTAACAGCAGTCCCATCCAGCATGAGCAGGCCACACTGAAGCAGCTGACTGCTGTGAGCTCCCATCAGAAGGTGGTTTATGACTTCTCTGCCTTTTGGCTGTCAAGAGCTCCCTAATGAGCAACAGCTCCCAAATGAACTGTTCTGCAGAGCTCCACTGCCACGTGGTTTCCCTGGCACCACCTTGCTGCACTCTGGTAACACAATCCACAAGAATCAAGGTTCTTGAACTATATTATGTCTTGAAACTCCTGCCATTGAAGCCAATTACAAAGTTCTGAATCATAAAATTTTTAAATGAAATCGTGTTACTCCAGTTTAAAAAGGTTTAGAGACCACAGAAAGTACACAAAGGCAGTAGGAGTGTTAAAATCCTTGACTTGGGTTTTGATTTGGGAAACAAATTAACACATCTCCACCATACAGACTGTAAAAATATTTGCCCAAGTTAGCTTTGTAGCTGAGCTACACTCAAGTGCAGCTTTGCCTTTCATCAGGCAGAGAGCCCCTTTGTTATTCCTGCACCAAGATGAAATGGATAGCTTAAACATCAAAACAGCACAGCCTCACATTCTGCTCACAGCACCTCGAACAATACTCCTTTCCCACCTGTAGGTCACCAGCTCAGAGGTGAACAGGTCATTTCTGTCAGTTCTTCAAGCCTAAGACTAGAAATCCTGGGTGCTTAAAGGTTTTGAAATCAGCTTTTCTTTAGGCAGAGTTCCCCACCGCAGGTGCGTGCCTCCATTGTCACTAATTGCTGCAAAGGCGTGGGTTTCTTCTTCAAGTGACCGTCTTTGAAGTTGGCTCGGGCACTTCCCTGCTACCTTCCTGCAAGTGTACACTGAGGATTAAACAGTGACAACAGTGCTCCAGCGAATTCTCTGCACCAATTGATCTGCCAGGTGCCAAGAGAACAGCAGAAGTCACTGTGGATTATCGCTCCCTAAAGCACTCTGTAATAAAAATTAAATTTCAGGAGTTGTCCGTTTCTTGAAGGAAAAAAACCCCAACAAACTATGAAGGACATTATTCCCTTGTTAATTAGAAATGTGTGCACTTCAGAAAGCTTTTTTAATTTTCATGCAGTCCTGGGATGAACAGAATGTTTTGAAGGCACACGATTAGAACAGGAGGTGTTACCTTACTGAAGAAAGGTTATAAAAGGCTCGAAGCCCTTCTGCTGCAGGCTGACACTGAACATTTTTAAGGGGTGGTAGCCAGCTGCTGTGGCCCAGGAGGAGCCTTGGGAAGGAGCTGTGGCTCTGCCAACGCCCTCCTGATTTCCAGGGAAAGCAGCACGAAGCCACAGTTAGCAAGTTACTGGTAGCAGGACAAGGGTGAGACCAAGCTGTGCCACAAAGACCTCAAACTGGGATTGCCCAGGAGTGACTGCTACAGGTCATGAATCTAAATTAAGAGAGTGCTTTTCTATTTTCCCTTCCTGCTTTCTCTGCAGTGAAATTGCCAATGGGTGCAGTAAGCTCACATTCAGCTCCGTGAAGAGTTAAGAGCCAGGGTTTACCCTTCTGTCTCCAGACTTCCCAGGGACAGGTCTGGACCTGACAGACCCCGAGACACTTTTAGTAACACCAACACCTCCACCCAGCCCGGGCTCCTCTCTGCCTTCTCTTTCACCCGCTGCTCAGGAGGCTTAGTGCCCTCAACGCCGTGCAAATGACTTCACAGGCATCACTTGAGATGAATGGAGCTGTATTATATTACAGCCCAAACAATGTGCTTTGCAGGCAGAGTGATAGCAAACTGGAATATCACCTTTGGGGCTGCATTTCAAAACTGGTAAGTCTAGGTCAGATTCTGCCACCTTTCAGTTGTCTGTTTCTTTAGGATGTTCCAAGCCTTTCAAAAGGAATTCTCTCAGGAGTACAGCATTTATGAAAAGAAGTTATTATTTATATAAGAGCTGTAGCTTCAATACTGAATCAGAGGGAGCTTTAACACATGTTTAGACACACATTAGTGGGCTCCAGCTATGATAGGCTTCAAACAGCTCTTCCCAGTAGCTTCTGACAGTGCCCTGCACAGCAAGCTGGGCTCTGGCAGCACCAGCGAGCTTGGCTTTTATCAGCAGAGGCTGTGTTCCCATCTCTTTAAATCAAACAGTCATATTACTGTTATTCTTCCTCTGACACTTTCAAGGCTGTAGTTCAAGATGCTATCAGCTCTCTTAAGCGCTGCAATTAACTCCTTAAGTTGTATGCTAATAAGAGCACGATCCTTATCTACCCTCTGGACACAGGCTCCACTTCACCCTGGCAGAGAAGCAGCTCCTGTGGTTGGTATCCACTTTCCCCACCGCGGGTGACCAGCTTGATGTCCTTGGCCTTGAGGATTGATATGCAGAATACCAGATGGAATTTTTTACTCTCAAAGACACAGGTTTAAAGCAGCTACAGTAATGAATTATTATATACCCAGAAAATCTCCTCATAGTATAGTAGGTGGCCATAGTATTTTTCATATGAAAAGTACTCAATATTTGAACAAAATATTGTTTGTAGGGTTCCCAAAGGTGCGTTTCAATCTGAGGCACTGAGATGTAGAGTGAGCCTTCAGTGTCACAATGCTCCTGACCTGCCTGCTGGGTCCAGCAAGCTCTTACCCCTATGGATGGAGTGAAACAGGTTAAAAATAGGCCTGCTTTTCAACAGCAATGCCACCAGAATTCATCCTTCAATTCCGCTGGGATGTTATCTCCTCTCTTATCTTCGCTCTGCTGTGAGCAGGAATTTGTGTGCCACTGGTGCAGCCTTTTCCAAAACAAGTCAGGCTAAGAATGAGTAGGAATTTTTATTCAATATAAACCCCTCATTCAACAAACCCAGCGTGAAGCACTCAGGGACATTTCTCAGGAGAGGATGGCAGGACTGGGTGGAGGCAGGACAGCACGGAGCACTCAGGGCTGACAGGAACCTGCCACGGACCACAGCTGTCCTTTGGGAGACTGAGCTGCAGTTCCAGCCATCATCTGCATTTAAAACCCCGACTGGGACCAGAGCAGCACAAAAACAGAGAGCAAAAAGGCTCCAGAAGCACCTCGTGGTCTTTGTTCCCAGTGGGTCCCTGCAGAAAGGAAGGTCTGAGGCTGCGGTGGCAGCCCGGCTCCGCACGGCCAATCCCACAAATCCTGACACAAACCACAGCAGCACTCCCTCCTGACCTCCTCACTTCACCAAAAATGACTTTTTCTAGAAATAATACTGCAAGGCTAAGGCTCTGCACCAAAACTGTCACGTCTTGGCTGTCCTGTTCAGTCGATGCTTTGAAATGAAGGCCCAGTTCCTCTAATCCATGCTGCCTCAAGGATTCTGCACTTCCACCCACCTGTGTTGGAAGCACAGCTCAGCAGAATCCTCAGCACCAATACAAAGAACTCTGAATAGACAAGTTATGCTGTGTTACTGTCTTCAATGTCTTTTGAACTTCTGTACCATACAAGGTAAGTGGAATTTTTGGTTCTAACCACCTGAATTTCAAATGTATAAATAAATTCCTAAGAAATTTGGAATTAATTCTGGAAAAAATGTTTTCCTTATTTGTAATCTAGTTATGGAATAGCTCGATTCCATGATGTTCAAATCATAATCCCTATTTCTAACACCTACACTGTGAAAAAAGTGAAATACCTTTGCCTTGTGACAGCACACGCAAGAGAAGCGAGAACAAACAGCAGCACCTGCTGTACAAAATCTGAGTGGATGAAATATTTAATATGAAATGTGAATTCTTCAAAATACAAACCCTCAACTGAGTATTCATCCAAAGTCAGTAAAAATGATTGAAAAGCCAACGTGTGGATTGCAGAAACAAACACACTGGGATGTGAATCTGTCCTGCATTCAAACTGGATTGCAAAACAATTCCTCATCCTACATCTTGCAGTGACTCAGCCCCACACTGCCACTTTTTAGGAAATGTGAAACCATTAATTGCCTTATCTGATGAACTAGAGTCCTGCTAATGACTTATCAATTATCACAAGGCTTATCTTTCAGCTTCTTATTAACCAAAGATGTTCTGGAACAGACTATCCTTGGAATTGCTTAGCAGACGGAGACCAGACTGCTTTGAGGGAAACAAAAACCATTTTGTGTTCAAAACACCCAAACACCACAGCATTAACATTCCAGGGGAAAAAAAGAAAGCCAATGTGGATGTTTTTTAGCCACATCAGAAGCACTTGTGTTCTTAATTCTGCATACCACCTTCACTTTTGGGATAACTGCTGGTTAAGTGTGACTAGGTCCAGGAAAACAGGCTGGATTTGTAGGACTAGAAGGTCCCTTGTTAGCTCAGGCAATGTCTGGATCAAACTGAGGGGCTCAGGAGAACACAGAGCCCTCTCCAGAAAAAGCTCCAAAGGAAAATCCCCTGTGGAGCAGGTCAATGGCAGGTGCTTTGAAACACCTCAAATCTGACATTGGGTGGTTCCTACCTCCCAGAAAGGAATGCAGCAGTGTTGGAATATTGGTTTCACTTGCAAGCAAGGGCAGAGAGACTTCATCAGGTGTACAGACAGGAAACTCATGCACCAAACTGCTCTGAGGAGGAGTAAGACAACGTATGGAGATTGAAAAAACAACTCTAAAAGAAAGTTTTGGTGTCAAATCTTGGATGCATCATGTCAAGCACTGGTAAATTAGACAACAGAAAAGGTGCATGTCCTGTCAGGAAAATCATCTGTCTGTCAGAACAGTGAATACATCTGAAATCCCTGGCTGTGCCCACTGCTGAGGCAGGCACTGGGAAAACTGTGGTGCCACCAAGGGAGGCTGTAGCTCTTCACCCTGCTCTTTTCACCAAGGGGGCTGCAGAGTGAGTTGGTGCACAGGCAGGATTAACAATAATATGAGGCCTGAACTCATGAAATTTAAGGTATTTATAAATTAATCTCTAATTCAGTAAAGTACTGAGCACACAGCTACACTTATTTAGACCTTGTGGTCATCAGGAAGTATTTGAGGACACTCAGAAGACCTTTACCTATTCTGGGTGATTCATATCAATTCCTTTTTCTCACAAGCCCTTCCTTATTTTGCTAAAAAAACAAAAACCCAAAAAAATCAAACAAAACCCCACCCTGTAAAATTCCAGACCACCATTGATGGGGACTACAGTTGTGACCTTTCAGCTCCCAGTGGACAGCTCCAGAAATCCTTCATCCAAGCTCTCCTTGCACCCTTGCAGGCCACCAGTCCTGTGACATTTAATCCAAACCAAAGGCACACTGTTGGCTGGGGATATTTTCCCCAGCCAGTGCTCCAAATGCAATCATGGTTTTCAGAATGTGCGGGTCTGGCTCACTTCAAGTGGTTTTGCTCCTTCCTTGACTCCAGCTGCAAACTACTAAACACATACTTTTTTAGGTCATTATGGCCTAATGTCTGTGGCATTACATTATTTCAGTGACATATCTTTGAACATACCGTAATTCCAAAAACTGCAGGTCATCTCTTAGGCTAACTGGAGAGCAGGATTTTATATTAACTCCATCCTTTGTCTCCATGGCCCTTTTTAAAAAAAGGCAAACAAAAAAATCCCACTGAAACTTCCTCTGCCGTTATTCCCTTCATGGTAATGAGCCTTATAAGCTTGCCCTATTAGGAAAAACCATTGCTAGAGGCAAAAAAGCACACGACCACTGGGAACATCCTCCATCCTGAGAAATCCTGGCCCAGAACCAGGCACCAGGATAACTAAAGCACAACATTCCTAATCAGAGATTCTCAGACAAAGAAACCTTGCCAAAGAAGACTTCCACCCCTCCCCTTAAAAAACAAACAAAAAACTCCACACATGCACCCAGGCCAATAAAAGATGACAGCTGCCTTCAGAGTGATGTTTTTTATGGTCCTTTTCAAAAGGAATCAAGGAACCAATTTTTCATTTAATGTCCTCAGGTTAATTCACTGTCCTTAGATACATATTTATCTACTTAAACTCTAATTAGCTATCAAATAAAAATTTATCTGGGTGCTTTCTGTGTGAGAAAGGAGTTCTCAGAAGAGCAGAACTTCTCTAAATCAGGTGCAGATTCTGTCACGGCTCTGACAGGATTCCCTGAGCTGTCAGACTCACCCTCCCAGCCTGAAGTGACAAATTCAGTAGGAGTGCACACTCAGACAGGACCCCAGACACCACCTCTGAGCTCAGCTCTGCCAGTGGTCCACTGGGCCAGTTTCACCTCAGTGGAAAATGGGAATTCAGCTATTTTGTCAACACAAGTTCCATGAGGTACCATTTCCTCCAAGCAGAAAATCACTGGTATTCTGCACTGGCAGCAGAATTAAGATTTTTTGAACCATGCATTGAAGGCTGCATTCTGCTCATTTTGCATTCCTCCTGCAGCAAGGTTTATTTTTTTCCCAGCAGCAAGCAAGCAAGCAGAGCATGGGGAGGTTTTTCTCCACATCGCTTTTTCATGCCTCCTAATTTCACCATGGCAGACCATAGTCAGACTCTCCCAGACGCAAACCTGAAGCTTCCTGATTTTAGTAAGGGAGAGGACATCAGCACTTCTTACACCCTCAAGCACCCAGCAAGCAGAGAAAATGGAGCCATGGAACCAGATTAGGGAAGAACCTAATCTAGTTAGGTTCTGGGCAGGATTGGAAGGTAAAGAACATTCCAGATTTTGCTCTCTGCCATCCTGCTTCCATGCCCCCAAGCACATACACACATCTGAAAAGAAATGGAGGGAAAAAATTTTCATGTCACTCCAAAATGGAAATTTCTGTGCTGCCACCAAAGCCCAAAGTCCCCCAGGAGCCTCAGGGCACAGGAGAGGAGTGGCAGAGGGGGACAGGGGCCTCAAAAGGACATGGCAGAGGGGGACAGAATGTGGCAGAGGGGGACAGTGCCCTCAAGGGGTTGTGGCAGAGGGGACAGTGGTCACAGGAGGACATGGCAGAGGGGACAGTGGCTCAGAGAGCCTCCAGCAGGGCTGGAGCCAAGCTGCTCTCTCCCAGCTGTGCAAAGCTGAGCTCCTTGCAGAGCTGCCTGCTCCCCAGCCCCTGCCCAGCCTCAGCCCAGCTCCTGCCCAGCTCCCCGGGCTCCCTGGGCAGTGCTGGTCCTGGCAGGGCTGCTCAGAGCCCAGGCAGCCCTGGAGAGGGGCAGCAGCTCCAACCCAACCCTAAACCTCGGGAGTTTCCCCCTCCCCGACCCCCAGCACACCGGATATGCTGGAACATGCACTGTGTCCTGTCAGGAACCAAGGGCTGGTTTGCTGCTCCAGACAATCCGAGCTGCATGGTTAACAGAAATATTGCTCACCCCCAGCAATCAAACTTTCATTTACATGTCTGACAGCCTGATCTACAGTCCCTGGAGTCTCTGGGACTATTTCCAGTCACTTTCACAGACCTTGGGTCTGGCTTGGAGCAATTTTTCCGCCTAGATATAATCACCCACCAAAGACTGAGCTCAGTACTGATTTTTTCACACTGCAGATAGAGAATGAATATACTTTAAGCTTCTTGTAAGGCCGGATATCACTAGGTAAATTGAACACAGAGGCTTGTTTTCCTTACATTTGGTTTTGATGTTCTGTTCACTGAGCCTATGACTGCAAAGGTTATAGATGATGCAATTTATTTTCCTTCTGCTTTTTACCAGTAGAATACTGCTCCTCTTCCTAGATTAAACACAGGCTTTATTGCACATCTATCTCAAAATACATGTCTTTGAAAAGTCCAAAACCTAACAGCATGTTTCACATTTGCTAGCAGTCTCATTTTTATGCTATTTTTTTTCTAAGGAGTCTGCCTCCAAGCCAGTTTTGCCTTTCTCATGTCAATGGTGTGTTAATCCAGACTTTCACAGAACTAAATGGTGCTCTGAAAACCTTTGGGAGGATCCTCATCCACCAGTTGGCAATGCAAACATCATTCCAGCACAAACACGAAATTAAAGGCATGGCCACTGTGTAAGACAATAAACTCTCTCAGTTTACACTTGGTTTTACTTTGTTTCTATTCAACCTGAATATTCAACCTGGTCATTTCCAGGGTTTATTTTCTAACTACCTGGGGCATAAACCTGCTCATTTTCTACTGAGGACTGCAGAGCACTGAGTTAGCTGCAGAATGCTGACCACAATATTCTGTGCTATGCTTGATTTCACTATGGGCATTATCTCAAAAACGCAATCTCACTGCTCCCTAAGTGCATGGGACTACAGGCAGCCACACACACTTCCCACCTTCATCTTCCCAGTGCTTTTTGTGCCTTGCCTTTCTGTGAACACAAAACTGAAATCCAGCTCATGCTGACAGTACCTGGGTATCCAGCAGTTTGCCCACAGGTTTTGTAAACCAGATTTTTGTTTGGTTTTGTATCACCAAATAGTTTCCTTTAAAAAAGAGGCTATTATACATAATTTATTTTTTTTTTCAGGGAAACTGAGATCTAGCCAGCAACAGGTAAGTTGATATAATTTTGACAATAAAATGCAGTAGGATCTGCATTAGAAAATCTAACTGACACTGCTTTTAGCCCAGAAGCTTTCCAGTTATGGATTTGGCCTCAATCAGTGTCTAGAACTGAAGGTAGATTTCTGGTCTGCTTTACAGTATTGCTCTGACACCAGCTAATAATTGAGAGCAAAACATTCCTGCAGTGCTCCTGTGGCAGCCAGCTCCTCAGTGCTGCCCAGAGCTCTCTTCTGAATCCATGCCCTTAGTCCTTAAGCTTTTAGACAATTATCTTCCTCTTAATTAGCTACAGTTACGTGCTGAGCACTTAATTGTAAGTGAAATTTTAACTTGTATATACATTTTTAACTTTTCTAAAAGTTAAAGGGAATAAAGTTAATTGTGAGCAATATGGCAACCTAAAATAAGTTGTAGACTTTCAAATAATGGAAGTAACTGTGACACTCTTGATCTAAATAATCTTCATCCAGTGTATAAGACACCATAGCTAGAACAGTTTTTTTTTTCTGAAAATAAAAGGAAAATTATGATAAGTAGTGTTCTTAATTTTTAATTACTCTTCCTGCTTAGAAAAAGCAGCAATGAAAACAGTTACTGATGTGCTCCCCCTCTTGCTCAATATACTGCTCAGAGTAGATCACCTCCAAGACTTCACCCTTTATTTTCACAGCTACTGCAAAGCAAGGCTTGTTGACATACTCACTATTTCCATGCAAGAAAGAAATGAATATATAGATATTCAAAGAGGCTGGGACTGAGAGCAAGCTTTTCACAGCCTTTCTACCTCGACAACCACGAGGCCCCGTGGCTGGGGCTCCGGGGGTCTGGCTGACCCTGTCCACTGTGGCCAGGGGCAACGTTCCTGGCTGAGAGCAGGGCTAAGAATGACAGAAAGCAGATGGCTCCTGCTTCCCACAGCTCTCCCAATCCCCTGTGCCGAGGTTGGAAGCAAAGATCACAGAAGGCACTTTTGCATGGAAGCTTATTTTTCTGAAGGGGGTGCAAAAGAGGAGGCAGGAGGCCAAAGCCCAAGCCTTTATCCGGGGTCCTGCTGGGGGTGTTCCCATGGGGGACAGGTACAGTGGGACAGGGTGAGGCCAGCCAGGGGTAAACTGAGCCACTGGGGGGTTAACAGGGAGGGTAACAGCTTAACCAGCTCAATATTCATCACCACAAGGCACTTCCAGTGGTTTGGATGAGACTCCCAGTTGGGAGTTTCTCAGTTCAGTCTCATACACCATCTATGTTTGCAAGTCCTTGTGTTGTCCCTGAAAATCAGCCTTCTGATTTGTTTTAGTATAATGGAGTCAGTTCTCAGGAATTGTAAGATAAACAAGAATCATGTTTGCATTCCTCTGTGAAAAGATGTCACCTGATGGACTTCTCAAGTGCCCAGTGGAGATGGAGAGGTGGGAACTTCTCTGTCCAATCTCTGCTCACTGTCCAGAAACTGAGAGATACAAGGTCAACAATAAGCTAGGGACTTCTTTCCTTTCTTCTTCTCTGCCTGAACCCCTGTTGTGTGTGTTACTGTGTGTTCCTATCTGTGTCACAGTAACATCGTTAGGGTTCAGAAGAAGTGAAAACAGGCTATGGGCTTGATTCAGTTCCTGAAGAAAGCAATGAGAAGGCTCTCCTGGACCTAACAGTGCCCTAAGAAGCTCCTGAACTTTCGTCAAGCACTGCACAAAAACTTTTAAATCTCTAAAAATGGGCGAAATAATCGAGAGTTAACAAAACACTGAAATAATACAATGATATTCAAAATAGAAATTAATAACTACGAATGAAATCTATTATTTCTATTTATCAAGGAGGAAAAAGAATGGAAACTTTAAACTACAGAGACATGCTTTCAAAACTAGAGAGTTAAGGACAGTGGGCAGTGTCAGACACCCTGCAAGGTGCAATACATCCATCGCTTCTCCCACTGAACACAAGACAGACATCGTTTCAAAATAATTTTCACAAGCAGAGAGAAATAGAAATTCAGCTGATTCACTCAATTACCACTAAAAGTTCATAGATGAATACCTGAGGCTTAGGAAAATTCAGATTCTTAAGATGCCTTCCATAGAACATTGATGAGTACACACATTTTACTCCCAACACTTTTGAAACACCTGCAAATTTCTATAGAAAAGGAGAATTACCAGCAATAACCTCTCAAGGAATCACAGTAATGTGTAACCAGTTTTGCCTTCAGTGACATCTCAGTGAGAATTTATTGTGTAAAAATGATCATGTGCTTTCCAGTACAGCTGATTGGCAAAGGATCTCCTCATCACAAGCAGGGTAAAAGACACCCCTTGTTCTCTGGAGAGTTTGAGGGAGGAAGGTGGGGAAGGGAAACAAAACTGGAGCCTGACTGCTCCCTCTGAGACCACTGCCCTCCCAGGCTGGCCTCTCTCCACTGCTCTCTTAGTAAATGTTATCCTAAGTCCCTCTCCAGTAATCACAGCTGTAAAAAGCCACTGCAGTGGCACTGAAAATCCAAGTGCCAGCTCACCTCCTTCAGGGGAGTTCACACCATCTTCAAACCATGAAAATGGGCTTGACCCCATCTGCTTCAGCAAAGCTTCCTTTGTAAAACACGGATTCTGTCAAGTGCTAGACCAAAATAAAATTTACATTCAAATCACCAGTGAAGCTGCATTTTGTTAAATGCCTTCCTGCATCTCACTCCTGTGTTTAAGAATGCCTGGTTTTTGTTTGTTGGGTGTTTTTGACCATGAGGACAGAGATGTCACCAATACCAATCCTGACAAGAAGAGCAGCCCAAAGTTACTACAAGCCTTGAGGTCTGTGCTCTGTAAGGAAAATTTCCACGTTTGAATTTTAGAGGCATATTTTATGACAAAGAGCACAAAGTGCCTTCTGTCCTACCCAATTTATCTCAATTGAGTGGAAACACCAGGACACAGATTCCCATGGTACAGAAATGAGCTAATGCATTCAGCAAGCTATGAGAAATGTGACATAAAGTATGCCAAACACCAGACTAAGGCCACCATCTAGGCAGTGACCATGCACAGCACAGGAGCGTGCCTTCCTGAAAAGGAGAACTGTCAGGTTTTTTTTTTTAAAAAAATGGTTTTTGTTGTGTTGTTTCACCTGACTTTGAATTTGTCTCTGTCTCTGTGGAAGTTTCTGTTTCCCCCAGCCCAGTGTCTGAAGAAGAGGTTGAGATGGTCTGTTCTCTTGTTCTTTCAAGGATTGTTTATTCTTTGTTATCTCACATTGGTGCCTCTGGCCTGCTGAGATCTTTCTTGCAGGTCAGGTTGTGTCAAACTCCCCACCCTTGGGACGGTGCTATCTTTTATACTAAAAATTACATATGCTTTATTTACAATAACTCTCCAATACCTATCAACCACATCAAAGAGTGTACCTTTAAACCAATTTAAAAGTGCCACCATCACAGCAGAAGATGGAGGACAAAAGATGAAGAAGGACAGGGACACACCCTAAATCCTCCATCTTTGCCCCTTAAACTCACATCCTAAAACCCCAAAATTCTACTTTTTTCACCCTGTGATATGTTAACTCTCATTCTACCCAAATTCTTGTAACTTATAGATTTCCCAGGAGAGTCAGAGGGATGTGCTGGTTCCCACA
This sequence comes from Sitta europaea, assembly GCA_013400255.1. Classification (NCBI taxonomy): domain Eukaryota; kingdom Metazoa; phylum Chordata; class Aves; order Passeriformes; family Sittidae; genus Sitta; species Sitta europaea. The sequence continues at coordinate 109,500 of VXBS01002634.1, read as the reverse complement.
AAGAATGCACCATTCCAGAGGAGGGCTCTCAGCCCAGCAGCCAGCCCTCTCTGGGCACCCCAGCTCAGCCACCACTGGCACCTCGGCGAGCAGTGGGAGCTGCAGCATCACCGGGCACTCCCGGGGTGTTTCTGGAGGAAAGAGGCTGCTGCTGCTCACAGCAGCTCCCAGGGAATCCCCAGAGCAGTATTACTGAGGGAACAGCCAGGTGTTGCTGAGCTTGAACAGGAGAAGAGGCTGGGAATGAGAGGAATTCTGCTCCCCTGCCCACCCCTTTTGTTTCCCTCCTTTTCTCCCGGCTACAGCCACGTCCCGTCTCTGAAGAAGTGACAGACAGCTCACAAAACTCGCCCACCTGGCCTTTATCAATGGGCATAACCATAAAGCCCCCAGGACCTGGGCCAGATGGAAAGAAATACTCAGCAACAGGGGCAAACAAAAGCACTTACACGTAAAGCCTGGTTGTTTCTGGGTGAAGTTCAGCGTTGTTTGTTGACAGGTCAGCACTAAGAGTAAATCATCTCCTCTAGGAATTGGTGTCAACGCTTCCCTGAGCACTGCTAATTGTTACTCTGTATTTATGTCACTTACAGACATCACCCCGGGAAAACACAGCCCGTAAATTACTTCTCCTCCATGCAGCACAACTCAGTATCTTAGCAGAGCACAAAACGTGCTGCCCATGAGCAGACCTGAAAACACTCGAATGAGAACTGCACAAGAACAAAGTTTGGGGGCTTTTCTGTTTGTTTTTGCATCTCAGCCATTAGCCATTGTTAACCCAGAGAGGAAACAAATTCTAAGATGTTCCCACTGAATTTTGTCACTTTTTGTTTACCCCTCTCCCAAGCTGCACAAATTTCCTTTTTACCAAATGCTGTTTGCAGCTTTTTGATTATATGATAAAAACTTTTGAACGCTGCTCGCAAACACTTGTTAACAAGTACTTGGGTTTGCTGAAAGAGGACTTGCAAGGCAATTTTTAATTTTTAATGCCCCTTGCAAGGCAATTTTTAATTTTTAATGCCCCTAAGAGGAGCAGAGCTCCAGTGCCTTGCAGGAGATCTGGGACAGAAGTCCAGGGAGAGCCCTTCATATTAGTGTTTGTTCATTAAATACAACAAAACTGCACAAATGTGCAAGATTTGCAGGTTCCATCATCTGTGAGAGGGATGGCCTCATTCCACAGAAATAGGAAATGCTGTTCTTTACTTCAAAAGCTTTAAAGTATCAGTAGGAGATACTTTATTTTAATCAAGCCCAGGAAATTCAGGTTCCAAGACAGCACATATTCCTGACCCTAATTTTTGTTTTTTTTAAAAATAAAAAAACCCACATCCTCAGGAATATTATATATTTTATATTGCATCTAAAATCAACCTAATGTGTAATTGTTTAACTTTTTCCCCAAAATATTGGTATAGGAACAAGTAGGAAACAGCAAGCTTATGAATCTTACAAATAAATATTTGCAGAATGTATAATAAATTAACTGTTAAAATATTTGGGGTTTAGAAATTAAAACAAAATTAGAATGCATTCTTAAAAAATGTTGATGCTCACAAATCAGACAGGTAAACTTTATGCTGCACCTAATTTCAGACCCCAAAAATATTTCTCAATAACAAAGGACCAATCTGGACATTATTCATGTGGTTTCAACAGGAATTTCATAAGGCCAGACCACATCTATGTAAGGAGATAAAAGTGGATGGTGTAAAAGTACTCATAGATTGTTAATCCCCAGCACTGAGGTTACCAATCTAGCCTCGATAACACTCTCAAAAATGTGATAATTAAAAAAAGAACCCAAAACAACTTTGTGTGAGACTGTTTTTTCTTATTTTTGATGATGCAGTTTTCCAAAAGCTGGCAGCTTTTGTTTTCACCATGAAATCTGTGAAGTTATTAGCCCTGAGATTCCCTTACTAATCTTAAATTAGTGTCTGCCAGAGGTCACAAACTGCCCAGCAGCTCCCAGGCCACGTGTCAGTCAGTCTGTCTGTCAGTCTGTCTGTCTGTCAGTCTGTCAGTCTGTCCCATTGTAAGGCACCCTCAGAGTCAGGGACTCAGCAGGGTGAGGGCAGCAGCAGCTGCTGGGGACAGGTTTAATTTTGGGGACAGGTCTAATTTTGGGGACAGGTTTAGTTTTGGGAACAGGTTTAATTTTGGGGACAGGTTGATTTTGGGGACAGGTTTAGTTTTGGGAACAGGTTTAATTTTGGGGACAGGTTTAATTTTGGGGACATGGGTGGCTCCCAGACAGGGGCACAGGACCCTGGGTCAGCAGTGGGACAGACTCAGACATCCACTGGAGCTGCTTCTTGCCTTAAAAATAGGTAAAAAGCACATACAAGAACAGGTCCTTGCTTCCTTAAGCTGCTGCTCTGAACAAATTGTAAACTGAATTAATGCATTTTGTGGTGTGCTAGATTAGAAGTGACCCACTGCAACAATCAAACCCAATCCTTGGGTTCTTGCTGCCTCTCCTCCCATTCCTCCCAAATTCCCTTCCTGGTCCCTGTGGCAAAACAGAGCTGGAAGGAAGAGGAGCTACTTCACATTGCACTGCTGGAATTGAAATCTCTTCCACTCGCCTCGCTGGTTTGAAAAGTTCTATTAAAGTTGAAATCTGTTTTTCTAACTTCAGTATGTGATGGTTATTCACCTAGACCTTGGAGGCTGGAAATGTAAAGCCTGCTCCATTTTTTTGTTTGTAGTACTTCTTGTACAATTCCCAAACCCTGCTCATTTATTTTCCTTTATCAGTATTGTCTTTAGTTAATTTTAAAATGACATTTTTAAGAAGCAATGATTTATAAATTAACATCTTCTATTTAACAAGCCTTCTAATTATTTCCTTTGTTGTTTTCATAACTTGCATTATTACACAAGTTTTAACTTTGTGTAGTAGCAGGAACATTAGTATGAAACTGAACTTTTTACTAGAAACACTGATCATTTTAAGTTGTGATAAAATAATTTCCACATTCCTTTAGCACTCAGCCTATCTGAAATTTGTATTTTTGAGGCCATCATAGGGAACAACCGCCTTCTTTAGATATATACAATGATGTGACAACCTCTTTTGTTTTTTTTTTTACAAAATACAGCACTTCAACTTATGTTACAGTGAAAGAAGAAAATCTTCCCTATTACCTGAAAACAAATGTTATGAACACATTGAATTTTGCTAGGGTGCTAAAGGTTTAACCACAACAATACAAGAACTCTGCATACCTGGAAAGGCATCTTGAATGCTTATTAATGTTATCTCCACATTATTAGGTGGGCAGACTCCCCAGACTATTTTTGAAATCTAGAATTTTTTTCAGTTCGACAAGGGATAAATACTCTGATACATAAACAGGACTAACTCTAAAAGTTAAAATGCCAGTTCACTCATTGTAAGCTGAGCAATAACTCTTAACTCAGAACCTCTGAGCCCCCAGCTAGGAACTGAAGGTGTTCTTCAGCAGAGACACTCATTTGCCTCGCTGGGCTGTGATTGTACTAATTGGCCTTAATTGCCCTCTCTGGCCAGAGATTCCAGGCTGAAATTTGGGAGCCTGCTGTGGTTTCACTGTGGAGCTGTGGGCTCTGTGGCTCTCAGGAGAAAAGAGGATTTTAGGTACCCAGGGAGAGACTGGCCCCCTCTCCTGCTGCTGGGGTCTGCCGAGTGCAGAGAGCTCTGCTCCCCCCAAACCCACTCTGCCTCAGAGCATTTGAACAAAAGCCTTTGGTTCCTCCACGACCTGGGACACTGAGGGTGCCACTGCCTCTCCTCTGCCTCTCTGCTCCTGAGATATCACACTGATATGCAGAAAAATTAACTTCTAAGTTGTTTTTTTGCACCTACACTTCGTCTGCTGTGAGAACTGTGTCTTACACTGCTGTCTGTGGGCCCAGCACAAGCCATTTTAGGCAATAAGCATTTTTTGTAATAATTTGTAATAAGCATTTATTTTTGTAAAATCTCTTTAAAAATCCCTAAAAACTTCTAATTTCTAACTCCTTGTCTCACCAGAGCTCAGTACATTTTCCCTTCAGCTCACAAGTCCCATTCCTACTTTTCTTCTTTCTACTGCTGTGTCAAGTTAAATATGTTCCTCATTGAAAGACACTGATAACACTGACAGAGTGTGCTCTGCTGTTCCACCCAGCAAAAGCTTTGTCTGGAAAGGAACCTCTCCCTCAGCAGACAAAAGTGAGGGGCACTAATGGCAAATGAAAACACACAGCTCTGTTTATGAGGGCTGGTGCTTTGAATGCCAAGTTCTCTGCACAGGATTAAGTGCATTTTGTATGCAGCTGGAATATGTCATAGATACATTTAGGTCTTTGAATTTCAACATTCCCAGGTGATTTTTTTTTTCTTTCTGTCTTAGCCTTTAGTGCAGAAAAAACTCTGGATACATTTTAAGTTCTCCCATTGTGAAGAAAAAAAAAAGTTATTAAGATCAATGTAGTATTATTGAAAATAAAATCTATTTTCAAATTGAATTATTATGAAGCAGCATCGGCAAAAGAAATATTAAAAATTTCAGATTTTATGTACTTTTTTGAATGAAAGCATTTTGTCTCTAATATCTCTTTGTCTATTCCCAATACAATATTTGGTCTTGTAAATATTTAAAGTAGTGCTGAAGTTTACAAACTATTTCACTCATATATGCCCAGTTCCCCACAAATAAAATGAGCAGAAAGCTTCACCACTGCTTTAAAGCTTTGCAAATTTTCTAAATAAAGAGTCAGCCACGTTCTTCCACGTGCTTTTGAAACAATACATTTGTTCCACTCAACCAAAGCAGGGTTTCTGCCTGCTGTAAATAACTGATATGTTTTATGAAATCTGTTGCTCACTTATGGCCTGATGCAAATCTTAGTGAATCATAAAAATATCCCCATTTCTGGGGACTCTGGATATAGTCCTTAGGCAAAATAATTTCTCACAGTTTCGTTGAAGTATCCCTTTGGGAATTGTGATGTTCTGCATGTTGACATCAAGGGTTCTTTTATATGTATTCTGATTAGGTTGGTTTCAGATTTGTTTATTGAATAATGTGAAAAATGGTCGTGTAAGAATTTGTTTTGAGCAGTGAAATTAAGAGATATGTAGAAAACTTTTACAGGAATACAAACAAAGAGGAACTGAATAAATGAATTGGATGTTCTTTTGTTACAAACAATCCCTATGCTCGTCCCCTGGCCTGCCACCACTCCAGAGCAGCACGCTTTTATCGGCTGTGTTTTTGTAGGAGATTAATATATTTGGGAAGAAGATGAAGATACTTGCTAGCATTTCATCATTGTTCCTGTGTTTGAGAACACATTTATTCAAAAAATGCCCTGCATACTCTTTTCCTTTATGTGCCTGAGGGTTTTCAGGCAGGAGTGGTGGCTTGTTAAGCTCCTCCTCGGTGTGGAGCTGGTCAAAAGCTGATAAGGACCTTCTCAGAGTTCCTCATGTCTCTGACAGTTCCATGCTGTTTTCCTGCCCTGGCCCCTGTTTGAAGCCAGCTTTGGAGACCACCCAGGAGTCCCAGCTGGGGCAGAGCTCTGCTGCTCACCTCCCAGCAGAGTTGCTGCTATCACCATAACCCAAACTGTGCTCGGTGCTTTCTCTGCCTATCTCTGCCTGCTGCCCCAGCAGTCGTCCTGGGCAGGGCTGCTCGAGGCTGCCTCTGCTGCTCCAGCAGGGCTTGCCTCTCTCCAGCTCTTTGATAAAACCTTCAGGGCCACAGGCAAGCCACACTGAGGAAAAGATCAAACTCTTCCCCTCGGGCGGTTTGTCAGCTCACGAGCTCGGTGGGGCACAGTGCACATTTGTTATGGCAGGTTTTTAATTACATCTTTGATAGAGCAGCGATGGGATTCCATATGTGAGAGTAAGGCAGCTCAGCAACTGCTGCATCAGAGCTGAAACCAGCTCAGATCCTCACCTGATGTAAATTAACTGTTTCATGACTCCAAGGGAACCCTGGGTACTTCTCATGGCTGAAAGGCTGATTCCTGGTGAGATTTTACTAAAAAGTTTAAGCCATAAAAATTACAAAACTAACAGTTATTTTACACAAGTATACTTTTCTCTCTCTCCTAACCCTGGAGCTGGTGATGTTGCTAAACTGCTGGTGAACTTTCAGGAGAAGCAGACCATGTGTTGACCTGTGTAAAACACATGAAACCTTGAAAACATTAGAAGGTGGTGGACTTTGGAGCTGTGAACCTCAGCTGGAACTTCCTGCCGGCCAGGAGGCATCAGGTTGGGTTTTGTGCTGTGCAGAGAGCAGCATGTCTGATCACAACTGACAGACTGCTCCCACTGCAAGGGCAACTGCTCCAGAGCAGGGCTGGACACAGGCTCTGACCAAGAAAACGGATCCCATAGGGGTAAGGTGATTTGTGTATAATACAACATCCATAATTTATTGTCCATAAATGATAACAAATTTGTGTGTACGTGCATGCCTGTGAATTTTGGGAAGCTGATCAGTTCAATTTCAGCAAAAGGCATCACTGAAAATAATTTATGTTTCTAACTAGTGCTCTGTGCCAGCCTTTAATGACATAAATTGTGTGCTCTTCACACTGCACACTCGTTTCTGTTCAGTAAGTCCCAACTGAATTTTATCCAGCTAGAATGCTCACAATAAAGCCATCCCACTGCAGCCTGCTCCCTGCACAGCCTGGGGTCACAGCACAGCTCCATGCTCACCTCCTGGCACTCAGCCCAGCTGTGCACATCTTCCACCACTGCTGCAGGCCAGTGCTCACCAGTGCAAACCCAGTGCTCACCAGTTTGGGCTCTCACTGCTAGTTTTAGGCTACAGAATGACTTCAGAGAAGGAGATCTTTACTTTGAATGTCCTTTGGAGTTCTCCTCTCTTCTTTCTCTCCCTACCCCACTTCCTTCCAATTATCTAAAGGTCAAATACTGAGGCTCTTTCCCTCAAGATGTTATTTTACTAACAGAACAAGATGTTATTTTACTAACTGCCCCAGAAGACAATAGTGTCAGTGTAAGACCAGAAGTGTAACTGGTGCAGGTGGAAGAGGTAGAAACCAAAGTAAGAGCTCTCAGTACCATTCCCACTGACTTTGGTAGGTCCCAGCCTGGTGACAATGATGTGGACATCAGAGAGTCCTTAAAGAGGTGGGTGCTATGAAAAAGTGATTGTAAATCAGGAGCCCATCAGAAGAATTAAATAATAGGAATGAGTTTCAGCTGCTACATTAGATCCTGCTCTGAAATACGATTCAGGCACGGGCCTTTTCCAGTTCCTCCTCCCATGGGAGCAGCCTTACCACGGAAGGGAGCAGAGCCCACAGTGCTGTGCCAGCCTGGAGAGTGGGGACACAGCCCTGCCCTGGGGCTGGAACCCTGGCTCCTCTTCACAGTCCTGCAGCCAGAGACCCACAGGGGACAAAATGCCCTTGGCAGATGACACAGGTTTGCATCTCTCTTCTCTGGATGTCCAGATCTGGCCAGGACCATGGCCAGAAGTTTGGAAGAGATGGAGGGAGGGACGATGGCAAAGCACATTCCACTGTTTTTGCCTCTATGACATCAAATGTGGGAATGAGGGGAAGCATCTGAACTTCAGCAGTCCTCGAGTGACTAACCTCAGTCTTCTGTAGAAGACTGGAACAAAATACCTCGTGTGTGTTTTGCAGGGAGAGCCAGCCCACAGAAGCAGTGGGCACCTGTGACAAGGCAGGTAGGGCAGACAGAGTGCCTGGCTGTCAGATTCATCCTCTCATTCCTCATCTGTGAGCTGAGGCCATGACTTGGATGCCTGAAGACATGCTGAGATTTTAGCCCAAAGGAAGAAAATGACAAGGCATTGACCCAAAAAGGGAATGTTCAAGTCTTATGAATACTTTTGTCCTGTTTATCAAGCAAAATCTTCAGCTTTTCCAAACAGAGTATTTTCATTTCATGCTTCCATTTTCTGTATCACATGCACAGAGAAAACAACCGAAAAAGTCCTACAAGGATCAACAGTATATTGAAGTAGGGAAAAAATTCACTTTTCATGCTCTGATTTCCACCAGAGTCCCTCAGATCTGCGTGGACAGCCAGGACCTGTCACCATGAGCAGGAGGAATTAGTGACTGAGGTTCCTTCCTAGCTATACAGCATTATTTTCAAACTGGAGTTTCTTAGGTAATTTCCCCCTGCCTGATTAAAGCCTTCCCCCCATCAGTTTGTCACAATTAAGCTCTGGAAGGTAGAAGAAAATATCTGGGGAGAAGGGAATTGTGACACAACAGAGCACGAGCTGTAGATTTTCAGAAAGCAATAGAGCCCTTGGAATTTCATCTTCTAATGAGCAGGTGAATCTGAGCAGAAGCTGCTGCTCCAACAACAACAACACGTTTACTCAGTTTTCCCTAAATTGGAACTGAGGAGGAAGGGATGAGAATTCCACAGGGAAGCAAGATTGCTTCTTTTGGCTCTTATGGAAGTGGCAGCTACATGGACCTGAACTCCATGGCCAGACTCTCACAAACAGGGACACAAAGGAAAAACTCTTTTCTTAAATGAAGGTGGAGTAACCTACAGTGACTTGTGAAAAAAAAAAAATCAAAAAAATCCTTGTGAGTATGCAGAGCCAGTGGCAGCCCTGGAACTGTCTAAGGCAGACCTGTCACATATAAATTGTCTATTTAAGGACTCTTTGTCCTTACTGAGGTGCTAAGAACTGGCCACTCCTCGTCTTCCACCCATCTTTGCTGCTCACCTGTTCAAAACATCTCTTTGTAAGGCATTTGTCATCCTTTCCCTCCAAGGAAGAGCCTGATCCAAGTGCTACTGAATCAGTGGCAAATGTCCTGCTGCATGGAGTTGGATTAAGTCTTTAATGTGTGTGAGCAGTTCCATAAGAGGGCAGAATAGACAGTAAAATACACTTTTCCAAAACATCTGTGAATTTTGCTAAGATCACAGGTGAAGGAGCACAAATTTTTAAAAGAATAGGTAATATACCAAGCAACTTCAAAGTTATAACTTGCCATTCACAATGTTACTAAACCATATAAACGAATTCCCAGCATTCACTTCAACAAAGGAAGAAATCACCAGAAAAGAAACATCACAGGAATGTTCCCAGCCACAGGGGAGGGAAAAAAGCGTCTTCAAACCCATGGCCCAGGGAGCACCATGTTAGTTGGGATGCAAGAGGGGAAGGGATCTCCTCCTCCATTAAATTAGTGGGGCTTGTGCTGTGTCCTTATTTCATGAGAGGGTATCAACTTAATATTTCGCCAATAAACACGATGATAATGATTATTCATCAGCCTATGAGGCCTCTCATGTGGATTTCATACTGTGAGAGAATGTGTCTTGTTTCACAGCTCGTCAGTACAAAAATATGACCAAAAAAGGTTTATCCCAGCATTCTCTGAAGAATTCAGTATAATTTCCCACTATTTGCAATAACCATTACGTTGGCTTCTTAGTGGAAAAATTCTCGAGTGACTTACAGTTTGAAATCCATAGGGAATGAGAAAACCCACTGTTTGAATGAAGAATATTACTGTTATTATCAATACTAGCAGTAATAGAAATAATATAATAATAAAGTACTAAATAAATAAACAGATGCATATTTGTGCAATATTTGATTCTGTATATCTAAAAACTGATCACAAAATGCCCTGTCATTCGAAATTGAATGTGCTGTAAGATTGCCATGCTGAATAAAGCAAGGATTGCTGAGGCAATGCTGATTTATTGGCTTAAATGTGAGTTTACTTCTCCCCAGTGCCATGATGATACACAAGCAGCAACTCAGCTTAAAAGCCAATTCCTCTGTGGCATAACAGAGGTGAAGTAAGGAGGTGGAAAGGATTAAATGAGACAGAAAGCTGTTACCTGCCATCAGCATTTCTTGTCATGGTAGAAGAGAGGAGGGCTGTGAAGGGGGTCTGTGTGAGCCTGCAGATTAAAGGCTGTGTGCTTTGGAAGGGTCTCCTTTTGGTCTGTAGGAAGGAAACAGGAGAAGGAGCCAGTCTTCATCTTCAGTATTATCTCAGACAGGAAACACAGCCTCTACAGAAAAGCCAAGGAACCTCTCATCAAAGCTGAGCTGAAGACATAAAATAAATAAATAACAAGTCATTCCTTTGCTAGGATCCCTGTGAAAGGGCACGGGGCTCTTGCAGCAAGGCCTCTTCTTTCTTTGTTCTTGAAAGGGCTAAAGTGTCCCGGTCAGTCCCCAGGGGCAGGGCTGTGCTGGAGGCAGCCTCGGGTGTTTTAAACGGGTAAAATGGCATTTTGTTCCTACAGGGGGATCCCAGATTGCCAAATGTGTTCCTGCTGTGCTCCCTCCCCTCATGGCTGGATCTGTGCTGCCTGAGAGGGGCTCAGGCTCATCCTCCTCTGCTCTGGACTGCAGGTCCATGGCCGTGGGGACAGAGGGAAAAGAAGAGGCTCCAACAACTCCTGTCCTTTCCTTTGGGATGCTGGGCCCCAGGGAGTGGCTGCAGCCCAAACCCAAAGTGCATTTGTGANCATAGCTTTGCCTGAGAGACCCTCAATTTCAAAATTATAACAATTCAGAGGGAGGGGGTTTGCATTCTCCATTCCAGGGAGGCTCCTGCCTTGCTCAGCACACACCTGTCCTTCAAACCAAGACAATTTGCACCTCAAGGGAGATGCAGCTCACACCCTCACAAAGCCCCTTTGCTGATACAACTTTTCCAGTGCTGGGAATTAAATGACCCAGTCCAACAAACTGGTTTTAGTCTTTGTGCCAGTGCTGCTTTGTTAAGGAGAGGAGGGAAGGATGAACATCATGAACTGGGGGTGACTGCCCAGAATTGCCTCTGAATTACCCCAAACTCAGCAAATAACTGGTGCCTGTACTCTGGAGACCAACAACCACCACTGTGATAGGAACTTTGCTACTTACATCCTGTGCATAATTAATAAATTACTCAAATGATAGAATTTAGATGATATTCCTCCAACACAGAATTCTCAGATTATTTTACTGGACAACATTTTACTGGGGAACATTTTAACGTTCCCCAAATTTTCACCAATGGCAGTTCCAAATCTCACCCTTCAGCCCTCAGTAGCATCTTTGTATGAAATATTCCCAGCATGTAAAACACACACAAAGAGCTCAAAGAATTTTTGCTCTAGTTCACCTTTTCTCCGTAGTATATACAGATCAGGTGAAAGCATATTAGGGAAGATAATTCTCTGGATTAAATATTTTAAAATAACTCACTAAAATGTTTTTAAGAATCATTGGTAGGAGAAGAAACAAAATGGAAAGAGAGGCAAAACAAATGTCTGTAGTAACTCAGCAGTAAAGTTAAATAGAGAAATCCTGAGCAAACTTGAGCTTGAAATCAAAGTTCCCAGGAGATCACAACCTTTGCCTCCTGTGATTTATCAAAATAATAAGTCTTTAATGGAATTATCACAGAAGACATGAGTTTGCCCCACTGGCTCACAGCACTAGACACAGAATTACACTGACAAGCCCCCAGCTGGTGTCACCTGCTCTTCCAAATGGCAGCAGGGAGGATTTGCTGTGCTCAGAGCCAGTTTATGCCTCATGGGCTTGAGAAAATCAACTACAGGTTCTTGGGAGCACGTTGGTCATTTTACCCCGAATTTCTTGAAGACTCTTTCCACAGAATTCACTCAGCACCTGACTGCTGTGACTGTCCTGATTCAAGTTTAGATTTTCTTGAAATAACTGTAAAGAAAAAACAAATATTACTGGGAAGTTTTGTGACTTTGTCTCAGACTGAAACCTTCTTTCTGGACCATACAAGGATAAGATCAGCACAGTCCCTGGGTCAGATTCAGATCTCCTCCAGTCTCTGGCCAGGGCACCCCCAGGGGAACCTTCTGTGGCTTTTGCCAAAGTGTTCATTTATTCTGCAGCAGAGCAACCTGTACCTGACACACAGAGTGTTAAGCAGTGCAGGGACACTAGGATTAGAAAAATGACAGGGAAATAGCTTTTTCCCTGTTTATTCACCTGTATTCAACCAAAGGTACACAACAAAAGACCAAAAAAAAGTAAGTTTGCATGCAGACTGTGCTAAACCTGATCTTTATTTGCTTTCTTTGCTACTCTGCAGTGCCTGTGTTAAAGTTTCTGTGAAGATCCAAGTTATTTTACTGTAGCATCTCCTGGTGTTCCTTTCAGGTGTTCTTCATTTCTCTTCTTTCCTAGGCAGGGATCTTCGATGGTTTTGCCTTTTCTCTGCTCACAGACCCCAGTTTAGGCACCAGAACCCCCTGCTGGCCTGGCTGGACCCAGTCCCCCAGGCATGAAAACATAATTTGTGATGTGATCAATTCATTGCCAAGCTTTGTTTTCTCCTTACCAGCCTCTCCTAGTGTAACTTTATGAGGCTGACCAGGATAACATCACCTAAGTAAAACGAGATGCATATAATATTTACTAAAAAGAATGCAAAGCCCCCAACCTGCAGATGTTTTCATTTCCTCACTAATAAATGGAATTTAAAAGGTCACTAGATGAAAACATTTTTTGGGTTTTTTTAAATGACAGATAAAATGAGAGGAGACTTGTCAGGCAAAATGGCAGGAGCCTACAAAATTTCTGTATCTGCACACCTTAATTTTTATTTAGCCATGAAAGGAAAGCTCAAAAGGAACCAAGAGGGTTTGGAAAAGCAATCCTCCTTTGAGGAAGAAGCTGAAGGAGGAACAAGGTTTTAGGAATGAGAAGAGAGAAAGATTCCCCAGCTACAAAAGCTGTGATGTTATCTCATCCACACTTTAAAGTGCAAAGGGAGAAGAAGAAGCTTTCAGTACTCTTGGGAGGTCTGGCAGATTCACATTTCTGGCTTAGCTGGGATTTTAACTTCCCAGTGACACGCTGATATTGGAGAGACCACAACCACACAGAACTGTTTTGCTTCCTCCAATATTAAATGGCATGTGAGAGTGGAAAGTAATCATAATGGCAGAATTAGTGGCCTGAAAGATTCACACCAGATGACCACATTTAAATGTGCTCCAGCTTGCTCCTTTTCATGTTGGTAGGAAATTGCACAAGATAGAAACAGTGTAATTAAATACAAATACATCTTAGCTTCTAAAAATAGATATTCCTCATATTTCTCCTCATTCTCTATGTTGTTTCTCAGTTATTTCTCTGATTCCAAACATGCTGCCTGGAGGCTATAAAACCTTGTGCTCTTGTCTGGATATTTCTGTAGTAATAAGCAATTGAGCCATCACAGATAGGATGTGCTGAGTCTGGCCTATATGGAAAGAACATGAAAATAGAAGTAAATTAAAACAGATGCATTTCACAACATCTGAAGACGTTCAGAAAGCAAATCTAGATGGTTTTCATGTCTATGTAAACTGGGTTCATCAGTTCAAAAACCTGAAATTGCCTGGTAGCATTCACTCAGGGAGTTGAAGACAGCTTCAGATGATTATTACAGCAGATACAGCTCTTGCAGCAGGTGTGCAGCCCAGGTTGGTGCTATCCATGGATTAATGACCTGTAGGATGTGTGAGAACAGCAGTTTGCAGTCACAGTGGTAAATCAAACTCATGTCTATGTTTTGCCTCACAAACCTCAAGTGATGCCACCAAGGTTTTTTTCCTGATTTGCATCCAGTCAGAGGCTGTCTCAAAAGTTCTAATCAGAGACCCAAAACCATCCACAGCTGAGGGATCCTGCCTGTTTCCAGCATTTCAAATACATTTACTAAGGAATTTTTTCCAGTCACACTGCACAAAGGACTCTAATGTTCTTCTGCAACAAAGCCAACCTGTTCAAACATAATAGATTCAGAGACAATTTAATTATGACTGTATTAGAACACTTTCAAGAACTCTGATGGAGAGTAAACAAGGTCTTCAAGAATATATATATTCTGATCTATTTCTATTTCTATTTCTGTTTCTGTTTCTATTTCTGTTACAGTTCTTTATTGCTTCAATATAAACCTAGCCATTTTTATCTGAAATGAGCAGAAGAGCTTCCATTGTGAGATGGGCTTTGAATGTTGATTTTTTCTGCATCACCACTTGATGTTATTAATACAGAAGTACACATTTCCTTCATGTCTTTCACCAAACCCTTAACTGGGAGGAAAACGTAGATATACACCCTAAGAGAGAATGCTTACACTTTGTTTAAGAGTTCATGTCCATACTTAGTCACCTAAAGAAATGCTAGACATCAACAAGCTCCCAAAAGCTCTTTTTAAGCCCTGAGTGTCTTCAGACGTGATTTGGCAGTGTCTCAGAAAACAAGAGAATCAGTACAACCACAGAAGTTGCTTCCATTTTTCTCCTTTTTCTTTTTCCAAAACAGCTTCCACATTGATGCTGTTTCCCCACTCAGTCCTTGCATCTGTATTAAGAATTCTGGGACTATTGGCTGCATGTGAGTGTCTCATAAGGCTCCTATATTGAATTTGTTGTGGCAATTTTGACAAGACACGAGGTACCACAAAAGCAGATTTGTGAATCTCTAAGGCAGCTCCTGGAGATTATCACTGTCAATAATGCACACAAATCCCAAATGCTGTACAACTGCCAGTGGAATGAAGTTGAGGGATGAGATTGGACTTTTTTTGTTATTTCTATGGGCTCTCAGTATCTTATGCAGAAGAGATGAATTCCATCAGGGAAGCAGGGATGCACACAGCAGCTGAGCCAGAGCCTGCTCAGGTCAGGGACAGGAGTTTGGTCAGCTGCAATCCCACTGATGTCCTGTGCCTTTGGCTCAAAGATGCAGAAGACAAACAAAGATACAGAAGATAAATCTGGATTTGCTGTGTTCTCATCCTGGGATTCCTGCAGTATTTAAGACAGGCAAGTGGCACAAGTGACAAAAGGGGGGTGACTTTTCTCAGGTTTTCCATACAGGAATGGGTCCCGTGGCATTGCCCCTTTCCTGCCTCTTTTCCTGCCAACGCCTCCAAGAGCTCAGGCATGAATGAACACAGAAACCCCTGTGAGAAGTGGTGCCCTGGCATTCTGAGCAGCCAGCCCTGGGAGATCTTTACCCTCTCTGCAGCACAGGAGGAAGGGGTGACCACAGCTCAGCAACCACAGCCTGTGCAAAGCATCCCCTGAAATTACAGAGCCCAGGAGATCCTGATTTCCAGCTTTTCCTGGGCTCTGAGCCAGCAGCAGAGCTCTCCAGGCTCTCTGCAGCAGCACCTGCAGAAGCATTTTCCTTTGGAAGGCTCCCACTGACCCTCTGGAAAGGCTCTGTGGGTCCAGCCTGACACGTGGAGCTGTCTGAGTGTTGTCACCTCCACGATGAGCAGGAATGTTGTAATGGCAGAACAGGCCATATCTACGTATCTGTCTGCCACCTTTACTGAGCCCTCTAATAACCCCTTACTGTTAGAGTCCAAAATGCAGAGACTATTTCCCTGCATGTTTTGAAGGATCTGAACCCCCTGACAAACACTACTTTTAACCTTGGTCCATGGAAAGGCTTTCTAAACTTTGGGGTGGAACAGAATACTCAAGGATGAAACAGAATTCTCAAAAATGTAAATTAGATAGTAGCATAGTATGTTATTTATCATAGGGTGAGAAATTTAGATTTTTGGGTCTGTTTGAATGGTAAGTGGATGACACAAGATGGAGGATCCTTGTTGTTTTTAGGTATCTTCCTCCTTTTTCATCTCCTCCATGTCCTGCAGTGTGGGTGACACTGCATGGATGATTGGTCACAATTTGCTGCAGTGTAGAGTTATGTGAATAGAAATTTAGTTAGTTATTGGTAGAAAAATTAAAATAATGTATGTTCTTAGTGATAATTGGGTGAATTATCTTTAAAAGATCCTTGATTCTGTGTGTTCAGGGCCTTTTGGTGTCTGTTCTCCCTCACACTAAGGTGGTGTAAAGCTTGGTGTGCAGAAATTGCTGATAAGAAAATAATGAACAGCCTGAAGAATGAGAACAAGCAAGAGTCTTATTTGCCTTCTTTCCTAACAAAGAACTTTTGCAAAAAGGCTTCCCCATATCAGGGGAGAGACATGAGAGAGAAAAGAGCTCTCACATCTGGTGCCTCCCTGTGAGGAAGAAAAGAACTCTCACATTTACTGATTAACATAGAGGACTAGATATTACTGAATAATTTGGAACATGAGCTGTGTAAGGGGAGCACAGCACATCCTAGGAGTTTTGTAAATGCTTCAGTAACTGCTGAAGGTGAGGACATCCCTGTCTGGATGTCATGGGTTCCCCATCCTGCCCACGGAGACTCCCAGGGTGAGCATGGAAGGGTCGTGCAGACTTTTGGTGCCTTCCAAAAATGGAGGTGATGCTCATTTTTTGGGATTGCAGGGACCTGTAGCACAAAGCCTCAGCCATCAGTGAAGCCCACAGACACATCTAAGAGGAGAATTCCTCAGCTAGAGCCTATTCATATCCAGCACCCAATCTTCCAAGAAACATCCCCAAATCCACTAATGGATTAGCTTGATGGATAATCCAGGATAAGACTGAAAAGGTGTGTGCTTCATTTGGGGCCAAACCCCCTCTTTTTGTGTGCTGTGTGAATAAGGTTGAGTCACACAAGCAGTTTTAAGTTTCTAGGGCTTGGAATGCTTTTTGGTTTTCCTCTAGTTTGCAAACAGCTTGGCAGTTTTTATGTACTCACAAGACCAGGGGTAAACTTTAGATTTAAATCTTGATCACCATTACAGGCAATTTTTCTCCCTATTGAATTCATTTATAGTCTGCTGATGAGCCCTTGGGGTGTTAATATGATGCAATACAGTAACACTTCCCCATTTTCCATCCTCTGATTTCTTTTATCTCTGCATCACTCACTGTATGCCTTCCAGCTGAGGTATCAAAGACAACCTGGAGACAGATTGGTTCTGATTCATCAGCTGTGTCATTTCACACAGGTCCAGGCTTCCTCCTGAGCAATGGAAGGCTCCTGTGGGAGAAATGGAATTCTCTCCTATTCTGGAGATATTAAAGCAGCTTCTAGGTGAACCTCCTTTAGCAGGAGGGTTTGGCTAGATGATCTCCAGAGGACCCTTCCAAGCCCAACCATTCAGTGATTCTGTGAAAATCATTGCAGCAGGCTTGATCCTGGCATTCCCTTACTCCTGAATGCTAGAATTTAGAAAAAAAAAATCATTTGTCTAACTGTACTGTGTTGTGTTTAATAAGGATGCTGAACTCCCTGGCAGCAGGTGACAGAGAAGGCAGATGGATGGAGAGCTTGTGAGCAGCTGGGGAAGCTGAGTGTCAGCCCCTGGCCAGCTTTGTCCCTCAGGCCTGGAATTACCTGAGCCCAGGCAGCCCCAGGTTTTCCCTTTTCCCTCTCCTGTGAGCTGACAATCGTTGTCTCACCTGCTGTGGAGAGATTCTCAGAGGAAGGAGTTTCAGGGCTGCTTTAGCTGCTGGCTGGGAAGCTTTGGGACTCTCCATGTGCAGTGGTGTCCTGTATAAAGAGTGCTATTTCAGGACAAGGGCTTTGGATCCATGTAAGGGCACACTGGGCAGGGTGTTTGTTTGCCTTTTTATGCTTTGCCAGTGACTTCTATTCTTTCCTTGTCATTTCTCAGCAGTGAGGCATTTTCTGATGAAGGCAAAACACTAGAGGATCCAGAGACTCAATAACCATGCAGTACGTGAGAAGAAAAGGAGAATTATTTCAATAATAAGTAAATGAAATACCCACTTTGCCTGGCAGGGTAAGGAAAACAGGCAAAGGAAAGAAATGACATCTCTGGTGTAGGATAAAGGGAGGAATTTGTGGTATTCCTGGATTTTAAATTTCTTCTCATCATGCTGGTATATAAACAAACCATTGTGGTTATTAATTGGTGGTTGGTTTATGGGATTGATTGACTCGTGTAAAGTCTATGCTTTAATTTCTACACCATAAAATTTTTTCTTATTTTTTGGACTAAATTCAAAAGCTTTATCAAGTAAGGAATATCTTCTGGGGGAGATTCCTCCCAGCCAGAACTCCTTCAAACCTGACAGGGATTCTCATAATGCTGGCTGCTGCTTAGGAGAGATTTCTGTACCCATTACCCAGCCCTTACTCACTGTCACAGTGGAAGACTGCTGGTGTCCTGCTGGAACAGTTGGAGATGGAGCACGGGGAGGAAAACCTCCCCTGTCTGTCAGTACCTTAAAGGCAGCTGCCTGTGCCCACCAACTCCTCAGTTTCAGGGGCTGAGCAGATCCTGAAACACTTTGGAGCAGGTAGTAACCTCAGGAGATGTATTTGTGCTCCAGAAAAATTAAATTCTTGATCAGAATGATAATGGTATCCTAAAGCCAACTCTTTAAGGTAAACTCTGATTCATGTGTGGTATATGCATTGAGTGAAATGAGAAGGAAATTGTATAAATATTTATGTTAGTTAATTGTGTTTATGTTAAAAGTTACAGTGTTTGTTTAACGTCTTTGCAAAATCTGTAAACTTGGCTTCTGCATCAAGGCCTTCCCCACACTGGTTGGGGTCACAGCCATGGGTTCTGTCACTCACCTGTGGCACTTCTGCCAAAACCCTGGGCCTGTTCCATCCTCAGGTACCCACTGAGGTTAATGCTGGAACATTTCACCACTGACACAGAAAACACAGGCAAGGCTTTCCTTCTCTGAGAGCAGCCCTTGGGAATCTGAACCCCAGGATCTTTTGTCCTGACTTTATTTCTGTGTCTCCCCAAAGGGCTTTTCTCTATTTAAATGAACAGAAACCTTAAACAGAAATGTTTTTTTTTTTCTCTGATTCACCAGTGCTCTCAGCTCTGATGAGAAAAGGTCAGTTCTACACACTTGCTGAAGCAAATTTTTAATTAGAGAGTCATAAGCACAGCTTTGTTGGTTTGTGTCCTCAGTGTGGGGCACAGAGTCTGTTCAGACACCTTTGTTCATTGTTACCTTTCAGTGAAACCCTGGATTTAAGGAGAGCAGGGTCGACATCCTCCCTGCAGAGGGTATCACAAACAACAAACACAGCTTTGCCTCAGCTCCCTAGAAATACCTAGTCCTGAATAGATTTCAGGATAATCACTTCCTTTTTGGCTTAAAACCCAACTGTGTGCAGCTCTCACCAGACTTGGAACTGTGCTATTAAAAAATATTTCATAAGATCAGCTGTCCTCACAGCCTGGACCTGCCAGCTTCTGTTTCTTGCTGGAATCCACCATTAAAATATTGCAAATCTCTGCTTCAAAGCAGCCCAAGGCCTTTGAGGCTGCCAGCAGTGCTTTGCCATCAGAACTGCCTTTGCCACAGTACCAGCAGCTGTCTGGAAGGCAGAGGGGGGAGCTGGGCAGGTTTGGCTCCCAGGGAACATCTGGGCACAGATGTGGCACCAGAGCTCAGCATCTCCTGGCTGCTCCAGGGCTTCTGCTCCGAGCCTGGCTGTAGCAGAGCACCTCAGCTTGGCTTTGGGATGGGGCAGCCAGCTCAGTGCTGGAATAAACCTGCTCCAGGAGCACGTGTGAGGCACTGCTGCCTTCCCATCTGCCCTGCTGGCACCAAATAAATTGTGCATTAATCACTGGCACCGACTCACACACAGGTATTGAGGAGGGTTTGACACCTGCTGTGTTAAAACTTCACATTGGTTTTCTCTCTATTTTTTTTTTCCACAATGTGAGAACGTGCTGTCATTGTTGAGGCTTGTCCTTAACATGCAAGATACATTTCAAATTTGCTCTCTCTGTTGTTTTTAACAAGAAATGCAAAAAAGCAGGATCCCTTTGCAGTGCCCCTGAGCAGGATCTCCTGTTAATAGTGATAGGGTGCCTGGGATTTAATTTGCTGGGAAATCACAAGTGCCTCCCCACCAGGCTTTGCCATTTTCAGTGAAGCTTAGATTAAGAAAGTTGATTTAATTTTTCTTCAGTGCCACTGGTATTTAATCTTATTTTTACCCATAACTTACTACCTAACTAAGAAAAAAATACCTAAATAAGAATACCTAAAAAAGAAAAAGAAAACAGTATTCAAAGGCTCCAATCTCATGGCATTTGGGCTGAGCAGACTCTGTTAAGTTTGGAGTTACATTTATTAATACCAAAACTGGTGCAGAGAACCACACAGGAGAGGCTGCCTGCCAGTTCAGCATTTCAGAAAGTCAGCAAAGATAACAGGTGTAAGTGCCTCAATGCTTGAGGATCCTTCTAAGCTTCAGGTTTTTAAGTACAGACATGCACCCAAAGAAATTTTTAGCAGCCTTTTGGTTTTTCCCATGAACTTGCAAAGAAAGATGAATTGCTGGTGATTTTTCTAAACAAAAAGGAAGGAGGGCATATTCTACATCACTCCTGGCATGGCCAGTGCACTGAGACTTAAGGGTGTTGTTAAAGTAGGTGTCTGTCATTTCTAAACACTGCATTAATTTACAGCAGAGTGCAAAAAGCAGAGCAAAATTAAAATCAAGTGCAGTGATAGCTTCCAAACATGAAAAACAGTCTTATAAACACCAATAATGCAGTATTAGTACACAATAAAGCCAAATAAATGTGTTAAGAGAGAACCTGGCTTTCAGCAATCTGTACAAAACATAAGGTGGTGCTAGGAGAAAATCCCTATTGGCAAAGTTAACTATGGAGCATCAGAATTAGAAAATAAAATACTCCAAAATTAAAAGATAAAGACTAAATGCATGCAGAAAAATCTCAGAATGATTCTCAGAACCAAATAGATATGCAGCAGTTTAGTCAAAATTCTTCATGCAAAATGCCAATACTTCTCAAGCAGCCTTTTGTCTGTTTGTTGGGAAAAGATAACAAAATAACAACACTTGCAAAATTCTGGGGGTTTGAAGGGTCTTGCACATCAGCACCGAACTCCACATCTGTCTCAGAAAAGCATTGCAGCTGCCTCAGAAAAAAATTTGTATTTTGGTCAGTGGGAAAGATTTTTGCCAGAACCATAGAAATCAAAATTCTCCTTTACAGTGAACCAATTCGTTATTACAGAGGGGGAAGGAATCCCCCCAAAGCATCTCCCTCCACACCACGGGCTGAAAAGTGTTGTCCAAGGTGCCCACAGAGGCCAAAGTGTCCAGGGGTGCTCAGAGCCTGTGCAGGGCTGAGCTCTGCCCCCCTGGGGCATGGAAAGGAGAGAGCTGGACTGCCCTTTGTGGGGAATTTTTGCTGGAGTGTGGGAAAGGAGAGAGCTGGAATTCCCTTTAATGAGGAATATTTGCAGGAGGATTGAAAAAAAGGGAGCTGGAATTCCCTTCTATGGGGAATATTTGCTAAAGCACAGAAAAGAAGAGAGCTGGAATTCCCTTTTCTGAGGAATATTTGCTAGAGCATGGAAAAAGAGAAAACTGGACTCCCCTTTTGTGGGGAATATTTTCTGGAGCTTGGAAAAGGAGAGAGCTGGAATTCACTTGTATGGGGAATATTTTCTGGAGCATGGAAAAGAAGAGATCTGGAATTCTCTTACATGGGGAATGTTTGCTAGAGCTTGGAAAAGGAGAGAGCTGGAATTCCCTTGTATGGGGAATTTTTTCTGGAGTATGGAAAAGGAGAGAGCTGGAATTCCCTTTTCTAGGGATTTTTTGCTACCACCACTGGAGCATGGAATAGGAGAGCCCTGGAGTCCCCTTCCACGGGGAATATTTGCTCCCACATCTCCATCTCACCCATCAATATCACAGTTATTTCTGAATAAAGTGCTTTTGTCAACTGAGTTGCTTCCTCGGGCTCTCAGAAAAATCACTTTACTACCAAACCAGCTTACAGAAAACAAAAACCTTGAGGAAGGGTCAAAGACAGAACTATTTTTAAATCACCCCCTTGAAACACAAAGGTTTGGGAAGGGCCAGGAGCAGGGCTGGGAGCGTGGCTCAGCTTGGGCAGGGCTTGGAGCCCCAGTGCAGCTGCCCACAGGGACCGCTCTGGGTGTGGGGACAGGAGTGCCCAAAGGTGTGACCTACCTGGGCCCCAGGTGTCCATCATGCATGCCTCCAGATGTGCCCCAGCTGTGCCCCAGTTGTGCCCCCAGCTGTGTTCCCAGGTGTGCCCCAGATGTGCCTCCAGATGTGCCCCCAGATGTGCTCCCAGATGTGCCCCAGCTGTCCCCCAGATGTGCCCCATCTGTGCCCCCAGATGTGTACCCAGATGTGCCCCATCTGGGCTCCAGTTGTGCCCCCAGCTGTGCCCCAGTTGTGCCCCTGCTGTGCCCTATCTGTGCCCCCAGCTGTGCCTCCAGATGTGCCCCATCTGGGCCCCAGATGTGCCCCATCTGGGCCCCATCTGAGCCCCAGATGTGTGCCAGCTGTGCCCCAGTTGTGCCCCCAGCTGTGCCCCAGCCCAGCAGCCCCAGAAGGGCAGGCAGGGCTGATCTCCCGAGAGCAGGCTCAGCACTAATCAGGACTAATCAGCTCAGCACTAATCAGGAGGAGCAAGCTGGCCATTAGTTAATTGCATTAAAAAGCATGAGAGGGCTTGAGCTGAGGGACAGAAAGGAATACAAAAAAACCCCAGAAAAAGATGGGGATCAAAGGCTTTGCTAATCATAAATTAAGAAGTCAATTATGGGGAAGGGATGAATCCTTGACAAAAGATCTGATAATTGTTGAAATTCAGGGCAAAACTTTTGGAACAAGATATAAGAAAATCCAGAAATGAACATTTGCCAAATAATGAAATTCACGCTGTTCAAGAATGGAGTTCATGGAAGCAGCCAGCTCTGATACAGTATCTCCCAAACAAAATTCAAAATATTTTAAGAACAGAGACAGAATACAGAGCTAACAAAAGCTAACCCAAACATGTCAACAGCATTGCAGCAACCACCTCAAAGTAAGGCAAAGACTGGCAGTCGGAAAGAAGTGAAGAAATTCAGCAATTACATCATTTCAAGAAATGCTGTAATTGTAATTCTGTGTGCTGCTTAGGTAGAAAGGAGAAGAGCAAACCAGCTTCTTTGGAGTGAAGGACAACAGTGTCAGAGAGTGAGGCATTGCCCCAGAGGCACACAAAGCACTGCTTCCATCTCTCAGGATATTAGAGATTATAAATCTGTTTCATCAGTAAAGAAACAATGCAAGGATAAATAAATAGAAATAAAAGGCTCCTCAAATAA
Source organism: Sitta europaea (assembly GCA_013400255.1). Lineage (NCBI taxonomy): Eukaryota > Metazoa > Chordata > Aves > Passeriformes > Sittidae > Sitta > Sitta europaea. The sequence continues at coordinate 86,435 of VXBS01002634.1, read as the reverse complement.
ATCAGGTGATACATATTTTTGGATATGACATAAAGAGGGGTAAGGGAGTAGCACCCACTGTTTTGTACACATTTTGTCTTCTCTTTGGGAGACATAATGCCCTTTTTGTGCCATGTCAGTTATGCTCAGTACCAGAAACGAGACATTTGAAAATGCACTAGAGAGGTGAAAGGCATAAAATAGAGTTATACTTTAAACCACAGGATTTAAACCGCTGGTGTGGGACCAGTCACTGCCTCATGCAGGCAGAGCTGGAGGAAAAGGTTGCCAAAAGAACCAGTTGCCTAAATTGGCAAATCACACTGAAGCTGAGGTGGTGGGCTGCACATGGTTCTGTCAAATTGTGACTCAAGAGCAGAGACTGCCTGTCACCAGCTCAGGCTTTGCTTAGGAGGAAAAGTGAGAGCTAAAACGGCAACAGGGATGGAAAATATACCAAATCACTACAGACTGGCCACCCACAGTCCATAGGAAAAGAGATAAATAGTCTGCCTGTTTGAGATTCTGAGAGACTCCTCCATCCCTTTGGATGTTGCTCTGTTTCCCTGTGACCTGAAACAGGCTGGGAATGGAGGTGGGGACCCCAGAATTTGCTCACATGGGTCTGTGAGTCCTGGGGACCAGGTACAACAGAGGAAAAGCTCATCCAGATGCCAGAAAAGAGAAGATGAGAGGGACCTGGTGCTTTGGTGCTTTGCTTGGTGCCTCAGGCAAGAGCCAATGTCCAAAGATTGAGATGTCAGGCGTGAGGACAGGAGCAGCCACACCAACAGCCTGGTGGTGCTGCTGTTCAGAGGGGCTGAGACCCGCCCAGCACAAACCAAACACGAGGTGGACACTCCCCAGCCAGCATTCTGAACTGTGCCTCGTGTTGTTGGCACCCCTGCCTGGCAGTGAACGTGGTGCTGAGCCAGGGCCAGCACAGGCTGGCTCCCCATGCACTAATCCAGGCAACAGGAGCGAGGTGAGGAGGGAGCAGAGCTCTCACAAACACCCCCGAGACCAAAGGCAGCAAGACTCGGCAAGGAGGGCAGGGGTGAGGGCAAGGAGGGTGGCAGTGCCACTGCAGCAGTGGCAGCAGGGAGGGACACCCCTGCCAGGGCTGCCTGGAGTCCAGCCCGGCCTGGAGGGAAGCCAGGAGCTGACACTGATCCAGTGCTCTCCCAGCACACAGAGTCAATGGACAGAGAGCTCCCAGAAGTGGAGCCAGCACTTGGATTAGATGCCACTCCTGACCACCCTCCTCAGACCTTTAGAGTTCCATTTTGAGACCCTGTTTTACTCCCAGTCATCTGATGGTTACAAATTTTATTGTATTTTATTTTATTGTAACTCTATGAAAAAGGGGACGTTTTTTGGTCTTAAATCTCCTGTCAAATTCCCTTGGCAGCATGTAAGTCTGATTTTGGGAGAAACAATGAATAAACATTTCTAACACTCCTCATTCATAATATTTACTTGATATTATTACAGATTTTCTATGAACTTGCCATATCTAATATTTGCCTACAGATTATCTCTTGCAAGAGAGGACCATATTCTGCTTAGCTCCCTTGAAGAGACATATCCTATAGCTTTGGCTATCATTGTTGCATTTTCCCACATCCTCTCTGAATCTCCTACATGTTTTTGAGCTGGGATGACCAAACCTGCAAGCACAGTTTAAGGAGGGACCTTATCAGATTGGTAAAACCTGATGAAAAAAGAACATTTTAAGGATGGTTTTAAACACCTGTAAATACCAAACCATTGAGTTCCAGCCCAGGCTTCTCCTATCTCTCCTTAGTAAATAAGCACATTGTACTTTCTCTCTGCTCCCATGGCAGGACAAAGCTTTTAATGATGTTTGTAAGTTAAAATGGTAACTGTGTTTGCTACTTCAGTGCCCCAGCTCTCAAGATTCTTCTAATACAATTTATAACCTCAAAGTGGGTGTAGAACTAACAAATCACAGAACTGAAACAAAATATATATGAAAGTAATGCTGTAAAGGCTGAAAACCCCTCCTCTTTCCATAGTCAGAATGTTTAGAGAATGTAGAGGGGTTTTGCCAAAGATTACTGTCTCTGCTACTCTAACTTTCCAGGATAGAAATTGGGAAAAGCAGCAAAATAAAGATGGTAGAAGAAAGTATCTTGGACATTATTCCTGTTACTGGACTCAGTGGCATAAAAGAGGGACAAAAAAATTTTGAAAATTCTAAAAATTTTAAAGATGACTCTTTTCTATTATAAAATAACATCAAAGAAAAGCTCAGTTTAGTTTTAGTCTTTGTGAAATAGAAACAGCTCTGCAATTTTAAAATGTTAGACTAAATAACTGCTTACTGGTTTTAGCAGTTACATAACTGAGGGTGTTGGATGGGAGCCTCTTCCTCTGAAAAAGCAGATGTAATGTAGGTAATAAAACACAAAATGGATGAAAAAATAACCACCTCTCACCCAAATAAATCATTCCTAATCCAATCTGAACCACAGAATTCTTAAGTAATTCTAGGCAAGTCACTTAAGCCATAGATTTCCCAGAGGATCTCTTGTTTATAGTCTTGCACAAACTCTGTGTGGCTCAAGACAATAGAACAGTTATTGGAACCTGCTTGTCTCAAACTGAATGTTTTTCTTCTTTCCTAGATGCTTTTTAAGTTTTCAAAGATGTGTAATTTCCTTCCTGGGCCTTTTAATCCAATCAGAGGGGGCAGTCACTGTAGGATTAATATCTTTACCTGCTCTTGGAGCCCAACTTTTTCCAATCTGATAGAGATATAAAATTTGTCACTGAATATGCATGGTTCAGTAGACTCATGTATACCTATTTAGTAGACTAATTCCTCCTTGACCAAAAATCATTTTAGACTTCTACTTCAAACAAACAAAAAAGAAGTAAATCTGTCATATTAATTCAGTGCCCTGATCGATCCCTCAGGGGAAGGGCCAGCACTGCTTTTATTTTAAAAGCTCATAAGATGTGTTTAATTTGGTTCTGCAGTTATTTGTTCAGTATGCAGTGCAAATTTTTCTGGCTGCAGACATGGGATATGGTAAACCTTTGCCTGGATAAATGTCCAACCTCTTTTAAGTTGGGGAGAAAGTTACTCTCTCATAAAGTTCAGACCTGCCAGACTCAATAACTCTACAAAAATGTTCAGATGAAAATTGCTTCAAGCAATCCTAGTAGAAAGCCAGCACCTCACCCCTAGTTTAAAGTTATGATCCTTATCATAATTAATTCAATAAAGAAGTAATGTACTTCAACCTAGGCATAGAGAATAATTTTCTGTCCTGACTGGTATAAACTTTCAGCTAGGGACGTTTAAACTCTGGACCTGATCTTTTAGAGCAAATAATAAATTACAGACCTAGAGCCTGCAGATTATAGCTGAAGTTGAACCATCACAAATATGTCACTCTGAGATGAAAAGGTACACTGGGTAGGAGTGATAAAAAACATAATACTATTTAGAAATATAAGAAAGATGTTCTTTTACCGACAAATTAAACGCTAATAATGTCTTTGAGTTGTGAATGCATTGAAGAGTAGGAATTTCTATGTGATTCTTGTGAACGGACATACCTTGCATCTTAAATTTATAATCAACATTTTTCTGCTGGTGAAACACAGAACTAATCCTCTGTCAAACAAACCGAGAGGATTGAAAGCCCCAGTCTAAAATGCCTGAGGTGTTTCACTAGTGATTCCCTGTGCTGTTGCCCCAGTCACTGCTCTGCTGTCGCCCTTTCCCTGCCCTGCAGCAGAGGGGCTGGAGCACCCCCAGAGCCCAGGGCAGCCTTCCCTGCCCCGCTGAGCGCTGGTTCCCTGCTCTCAGAGCAGCCTCCCCGGGCGCTGGGATGCAGCACAGGCTCCTGCCAGGGGCTCTGCTCTCCTCTCTGGGGCACTGGGCAGCAGGGGCTGCCTTGGCACACCCACCCTGGGGCTCCTGGCCGCTCTCCTGGGCTATGGCAAGGCAAATGCCGTTTGTTGGAGCAGCACAGATGCCACGGCGAGGCTGAGTGTGCGCTCTAAGTGTCAGCTTTTGTGTTATCAGCCCCTCTCGCATTCCAGCTGGCTGCGTTGGGTCCGGGCTGTGCTGCAGTGTGGCAGCGCTAGCGCTCCCAAAACACTTGTGCTTTGCCAAGACATCTCGTCCAAAACAAATACCCCTTCTCGCTAATTTAGTTTGATAGGTAGATAATCTTTATGAGACATACTTAAAATACACATACTACTTTTACCCCATGTAAGAAATGTGTTTTTATCCCAGAATGCAAGGGTTTGTCTGCTGTTTCTACTGTTTGTCTTACTGCTACCTATGTCTATTTATATTTCATTTTCTCAGTTCTTTTTGTACAGAGAGTAACCATCTCTCCACCTTTAAAACAATGAGAGGTGCAAATTGCAGAACTACTAGAAGCATTTTTGACCCAAGATTTCAATTATATTCAAGCACGGATACATTATAAATTACAACTGCGTGTGTGGTTACAACAAGGGAATGTGTGGTACCCTGACTTCCTCATTGAGGTGAAAAATCCCAGTGATGAGGAGGATTCATTTTATTTTACTGACTGAGGGTGAGCTTGTGGCATTTTTTAACCCATAAAAACCTCTCTTAACCATACCATTATACTAAAGCAAATAAAAAAAGGGAACCAAAAGATTCTTCAAAAGACACTTTGAGCGGAATTTAAATTAAATATTTTTTTTCACAGAGATTTTCTGACTCAGGGCTGTGGCTGTGGGTCTGACAGGATAAAACATTATTAAGCTTTGAGAGCATTTCTCAGTTGAGTTCTCTGTTGCTAGCAGTTGTGCTGTAAGTTACCTTTCCTCCACTGAGCAGCCTTTAGATTGTGAGTAGTTCCTAGCACAATTACAATTACAGAGGAATTACAACTCTCAGGCTTACTTGTGTGCACGATCAGGCTTAGATAATGTCAGTAGAGGTTACTCTTCAGAAATATATTTGTACACTTTTGGTGTTTTGAAAGTAACACCGTATGAGATTTCTGGTTCTTTTACGCTGAATTACCTCTGTGTTGGAAGTGTCTGAAGTAAATCTGAGCCCACATATGTGTACAGACAACCACATCTTCTACAAATTTAGCCAGCAATTAAAACCCTGAGAGCAGCTCCCCTGATTGATCAGTTATTTACAGCCTGCACAAACCCTGGGCTGGAGGAAGTAAGTCAACACACCAGAGCTTGGTTGCTGTTACAACAAATCCCTTCTTGCCAGAATGTTTGACCAACACTTGCAACCCTGCACCCCCACCTCCTTAGAGTCCCCCTTGGATTGATTAAATTGGCTCAAGATGACACCAATAATTGGCTCAAGATGCCGCTTCGACAGACCCAATGATCCATATCTTTGCATTCCCTAAAATCAGGCCTTTCAGCTCTGTGTTAGATTTAGGATGGTTTACATTGGCTCTGTCACAAACATTTTAATAAAGTCCCAGAGAAACCTCAAACTGGTGACATCATTGGATGGTGTTAAAAAAAAGTTCCACTTTGCTGGTTAGTTGTTAGCCCTTATAATCTGATCAGAACCTTTTTTTCCACTATATTTTGTCATTCCTTTATAACTCTCTGCAATTAGAACCATGGTATTAAAAAGAAAAAAATTTAATATTAGCTATAAGGAGAAAACAATTTTAAGTATTTTGACATCAAGTAGTAAAATGAAAAAAGCCAAGCTTAAACATTTACTGTATCTTAATGGCAGGAGCCTGGAACTGCTGGGTGTATTATTTTTGAACTATTACGAATTAATTACAGTGAAACTATTGGCTGTTCTCATGGGACTATTGTATAAAATAAATAATGTCATCAAGCTCACTGGAAAGGCTAATAGTCATTTAAATACTTTTAGAAAATAAGTTGCAAATTCTCCAGGGTGTCCCAGGACTGTGCGTGTGCTGGGTTCAGGTAGCAGGGCCTGGCCCTCCTGTAGTTTGTGTGCACAGAAAGGCAAAGACATCCCACCTCCACCACAGCAGCAATGACAATCAGAGCCCTGGGGCTGCTCAGAACCATTCCCAAGCAGCTCTCTGGTTTTTCCTGAACGCACAGATTTTTAGCAATTAGTGTTTTCCATCGTTAATTCCCATCCACCTCCAGAACGGAGCGGCACCACGCAGCATTCCTGTTATCTGATACCCAGGCTCCTCGAGCTCCCCAGTGCCTTGAGTTTAAACAGATGACAGTCCTTGTGTCATCAGATGGTATCACTTAATTACTCCTAGCAGTGGACTTTATATAAAAAGGATACTCTGAGTATTTTTTTCCACGACACGCTGGAAAATCTGACGTGCTTTTCCTTTTCGAACTCAAAGGCTGATTTCACGTCCTGCATTTCCATACAATTGTCCTTAAAAATATGAAAATCCCAAGTCAATGAGAACTAAAGTCTACATCCAGTTTAAAGCACAGGAACAGCCTGCCTTGCTGTGGTGCCAGGATTTCCTGTGAAATCTTATTTATAAAGCAGTAGCACCCTGACCCTGCAGCACAGTCCCACAGCCACTGATGCTAAAGGCTGCACGGACACCTGGGTGATGCTCCAAGCTCTCATCCCCCTCTCCAAAACTGGAACCCAAAACAAAGCAGGGCAGCAGAAGAGGGAGCAGAGAGATAAGAAATTCCTGGGTTTAGGTCAGCAGCAGAGGCAGCATTTGAACTTTGGCTTCTCCTCTTTGTGGTGGGGCATTACCAGCAAATTTCCTGCCCTGCATGTGCCAGACCTGGCTGTGCCTCACACGGGGCAGGGGACACTCAGAGGGTCACAGGCACAGAGAGGAGCCCTCAGGATCCTCCTCCTTCCACTTCCTTCCCACACAAGGTGCTGCAGAGCAGCAGGTCTGGAATTTGCCTTGGTCCTTCCTAAAGCAAACTTGGTGGGGGATCAGCACATCCTCATCCTCAATTTCCACTTCTGATCCAGCCCATCCTCATCCCCAATTTCCATCCCTCACCCAGCACATCCCCAATTTCCGCTCCTCACTGAGGGAAAGGCAGACTGCCTGATTCCTGCAGCCACTCTGAGCTCTTTTCAGAAATCAAGCACATAGAAAGGGGCTTTGCTATCAAAACACAGAAATATTTATTTTTAACACGTTAGTTAAAAACTCGATGGCATGCTTTAGCCATCTAAAAAAATAAACTGGCTTTCAGGACTGAATCAGCTTGTTCAACAGACAGAATTCTTACAAGCAGTGTAAGACCATAGTAATACTGTTACACAAATATTAGGGAAATGTAATGTCTTTTCATTCTGTTATTTTCCAGCATTCTTTACAACACTGAGGTAAAATACAAATACTTTTTAAAAAGCCCATTTTCTAGAAATATTTCTTGTAAATCTGAAAAGCTTTACTCTTTTCTTTTTTTGGTTTTGGTGGGTTTCCTTTTTTTTTTTTTTTTTTTCCTTCTTCTTAAGAAAAAACACACCAGGATAACTGCAAGCATATTTCCAAAATAAAACAAAAAAGGTGATTTTCCAGGTTTCAATATGTAACAGCTTTTTAAATTATCCAATACGCTGCCTTGATTCTGTACAAATGTTCCCTTCCTTCAAAGAGACAAAAAAGCATGTACTGCCAGATCTGATTGTATGTCGAGAGTGGATCTGATCCCCTTGTCACTAAGGTTACTAATCAAATTTCCATCCAATATGCTCATGCAGGATTTCCTGATCAAACACTTCAATCTGCCCCCTCTGCACCCCCATTAGCTAACATGTTTTATATGTAGCGGGGTCATCAGAAGTGTAATTCCCTTAAAGAAACCTAATCCTGCCCCCTTGTCAGCCAGCAGATAGCTAATAGTGCTCTCTGTCCTACACTTTCTGAACATCAAGAGCATACCAGAAATTAAAATCTTATTTTAACCTCGCAGCAGATGTTCCAAACAAAGGTATTGCATACGTGCGTGACACGGGTTTGAAAACGGGTGGAGAAATCAGGAAGTTTCCAGTAAGATCAGCTGGGCTTTGCCAGGAAAACACCGGGCAGGTTCTTGTTTCTGTTCGGGCTGGGTGAGTGTCCTGAAGAACCCCACAAAAGAGGGTCCCAGGGATCATGTCCCTGGTGAAATGATGATCTGGGGGGGCTGTGCAGGCAGCAGAGACCTCGCTCACAACTCCCGTCTCACCCTTCCCTTTCCTGCCTGGATTCCTACAGCTCTCTGCCCCGAGCACTCACGAGGTGTTTTAGCACTGCTTTTCTTTCATATGAGATTAAAAAAAAAAAACAACCTAAAGAAAAAGAAGAGAACTCTCAAATCGATTTCACTGTGAACAAGGTTCAGCCCTGTTAGTGGAGGTGGTTTTCATTCTCACCTTTTTAATTTTTAATTAAAAAATCAAACTTTGAAGACTTAGTTCAAGATTTTTTCCCTCTTGTTAATTCTTTTTTAACAGGTTGAACAAGCATTTGCACAAAAGGGCTATAGCTTCCATGATGATCCTTTTGCAAGCTCATGTGTGGGTGCATTTTTCTCCTTTCTCTGTTTTTTTCCTGAGCAGTGGTCACAATCAGAGTAGAAGAAGTGGGTCAGGAAATTTAACCTGACTGGTCGAACCCTGGGCTGAATCTGTAAGGTCTGCAAGGCCTGGCTTTGTCAGAGCTCTGTGGATTACGTACATCTGAGTGGCAAAACAGATTTAAAATGCTGTCCATTTCAACTTAACATTTGCCCCAGACACTGCTGAGGTTCCACGAGCACAGCCCCGCCGCCGCTCTCGCAATGAAATTGTGAATTGCTCGGGTGGGAGCCGGTTTTCCCGTTCTCCCTCCTCTGACACGCTGTCATTTAACAAATTTTTATTACGTGAAGAGAGCAAGTGCAATGTAATCCTGGTGCTTTCAGTTTTGGTTAGCGGTGTTTCATGAAGTCAATTTACAATGCTGACAGATCTGAGTGATACTTCACGTGGAATTCAGTGGGACGCTTTTAGAAATATTTTAAGTGTAACTGAATCATTTCAACTACTGTATATGGTAAGAAAATATATTTTAAGCATTTTGGAAAATGTCTGTGAAGTTTCACAACGTTATTGATTTTAAAATGACTTACTGAATAGAGTTAAAGAGAATGAGCAGAAAGGGGTGATTTAATTTACTTCATATTTTCTGTGCAATATCTCTAATGGAAAACAAGTGGATGGATTTTGCTTTAACTTGAAAAAATTTAATATAATGGCGTATGGGAAAAAATTCAACAACAAAACTAGTGCTTTGAAGAAGAAAACACTCATTATGCTGAAAATTAATTTTCTTTGTCCAAACGAATTTTTTTCGGGTTCTTTCTCTGATACCACAGAATTTTTTCTCTGATATGCATATTTTAAACACTGAAACTATAATAATTTTCTAGGTGGTGTCTGAAGACATTTAAATGAACTGCTAAGATTTTCATTCCAAAAACTTAACCAAGGATTCGGAAGAACTGTTTCATTAGAACAAATTAAATAGCAAGAAAATAATGTGGGCACTGTAAGTTCTTATTTCTATGTGTAGAAAAATAATTTGTTTACTTATCAACTTGAAATTTTCAGTGTCCTAGCCTGAGATCTCCCATTTGTTATGGATAGCACTCTAATTTAATGTCTACTATGATCTTCAGCTTCCTTTTTGTTCCCAGCATATTAAAGAGCTCCAAAGTTTGAAAAGGAAAGAACTGAGTAATGTTCCAGACAGTAACGCGAGTCCTAACGAGAGATTTCAGATGAGAACAGGGATGAGTTATGCAAACGCAGCTGAGGTTGCATCATGCTCCCAAATCTCCAAATCAGCTCTGTGTCAGAGGGCTGCGCAGGGAGGATGGCTTCTTGTGAAAGTGTGTCAGATTAACAACAATAATAATAATAATAATAATAATAATAATAATAATAATAATAATAATGGCAGCAGTACAATATTACAATTTATGTTACAATAATATCAGTTTACTGCAAACTCTGACAGATCGTTACCTTTCATTGCAGTGAGCGAAGATTTGAAGTTCCTTTTTTGGTTGTTTCATTTTAAAGCTATAGCTCAATTTGATATACTCCTTTTAAGAATTGCTATCCTGAATTTTTCCAGCACAAAGCATTTTCTGATTCTAGTGCACCATGAGCTATGGATATGAGCAGGCCTTGCCCAAGTGGCAGATACTTGGAGTGCTCACAGGAGGAGCAGTTCTTTAATATGAGCTGTGATAGAATTCCTGAAATGATTCAAGTTTCTGCCCAGGGATGTAGAGGGAGGCCAGACAAATACTGCATGTCACCAAGGGTGTCTGTAACTGAATGGAAATTCAACAGAGGGGAACATCACAGACTTTGACAGAACAAAATGCAACACTTAGGGGTGTTCCTCATCATGAACTGTTGGAAAAAATCAAGAAGGTAAGTCCTCAGACTTGGTGCAAATTTTGGGATACGATCGAGCAGTCGAGGAGGCACCACTGGCAAAGGAAGTTGCAGTACTGAATCAGCTGCCAACACAACAGAAAAATCATCCAAAATGATGAACATCAGCAAGAACTCAGTCACACATCAGCTAGAGAACAGTCCCAAAAGGTGCAGAACAAAACCTCTCACCAGGGCTTTGTGTGGCATGTTATACACGACTACAGCACTGCAGTGACTGAACTGAGGACCAGGGATACGGCTTGGACCTAACTGATGCACACAGAGAGAGTATCAAATTCACATCAGAAATGTTGTGTGTGTATATGTGTATTTGGCTTACATTTCTATGCTTCTCTTCATAGGAGAAGAATGAATTGTAGTTCATACGTGCAGCCTTTTAAATTATTTTGCAATAACGCAGACATAGTAGTGCAATATATAATTATATAAAATATAACTTCAGAGATCTTCAGGAAAGCTCGCTGTGATTGATACCGTTGCTGAGAGAAAAGACAAGCTTCACACCTCTGCCTGAACATCACCAGCGTTCCTCTCAGTCAGCAGCGTACCCTGAGTTTCAGTTTCGCTGTGCCCGTCGCTCTGCATGCCCGGGGGGTGCTCGGCGTCGCAGGGTCAGCCCGGGCTGGGAATGCGTGGCTGAAACAGCACTGCTGCTGCACAGAGCACAGCTGGGGCAGAACGGGGGAAAGGGGCCAAACACAGCTACAGCTACCCGAGAGTTCCATGGGACAGTCAGACACACAGACACACAGACAAACGGACACACAGACAAACACATAGCACTGCTGGGACAGAACCGGGGACAGGGGCCAAACTCAGCTTCAGCAACCCGAGACACTCCCTGGAACAGACAGAAACATAGACAGACCCACAGACACACAGACAGACACAGAGATACAAAGATAGACAGACAAAGACACACAAACACAGACAGACAGACAGACGGACAGAGAGACAGACAGACACAGAGAGAGACACAGAGACAGGCACATAGAGGGACAGACAGACAGACACACAGAAACAGACAGACACACAGAGACAGACAGACAGAAGAACAGACAGGCACACAGACACACAGACAGACAGACAGATGGAGACACAGACAGGCACATAGAAATACAGAGAGACAGAGAGACAGAGACAGACACACAGACAGACAGACAGACACACAGACTGACACACAGACAGGCAGACACACAGATGTGCTTAGACAGAAACGAGGGGCAGGGCCCAGTGCTCATCTTCAGCAACCTGAGAGCCTCCCTGGGACAGACAAACAGACAGACAGACACACAGACAGACAGAAGGACAGACAGGCANAGCACAGCTGGGGCAGAACGGGGGAAAGGGGCCAAACACAGCTACAGCTACCCGAGAGTTCCATGGGACAGTCAGACACACAGACACACAGACAAACGGACACACAGACAAACACATAGCACTGCTGGGACAGAACCGGGGACAGGGGCCAAACTCAGCTTCAGCAACCCGAGACACTCCCTGGAACAGACAGAAACATAGACAGACCCACAGACACACAGACAGACACAGAGATACAAAGATAGACAGACAAAGACACACAAACACAGACAGACAGACAGACGGACAGAGAGACAGACAGACACAGAGAGAGACACAGAGACAGGCACATAGAGGGACAGACAGACAGACACACAGAAACAGACAGACACACAGAGACAGACAGACAGAAGAACAGACAGGCACACAGACACACAGACAGACAGACAGATGGAGACACAGACAGGCACATAGAAATACAGAGAGACAGAGAGACAGAGACAGACACACAGACAGAAATACGCACAGCCAGACGCACAGACAGAAAGACAGACTGACAGCACTGCTTAGACAGAAACGAGGGGCAGGGCCCAGTGCTCATCTTCAGCAACCTGAGAGCCTCCCTGGGACAGACAAACAGACAGACAGACACACAGACAGACAGAAGGACAGACAGGCACACAGACACACAGACACACAGTCACACAGACAGGCACACAGCACTGGTGGGATAGAAAGCTGGGGCAGGGCCCAGTGCTCATCTTCAGCAACCTGAGAGCCTTCCTGGGACAGACAGACACAAGACAGACAGACACACAGACAGACAGAAGGACAGACAGGCACACAGACACACAGACACACAGACACACAGACTGACACCCAGACAGACACACAGACAGACAGACACAGACTGACATGCAGACAGACACACAGACACACAGACTGACACACAGACACACAAACACAGACTGACACCCAGACAGACACCCAGACAGACACACAGACAGACAGACACAGACTGACATGCAGACAGACACACAGACACACAGACAGGCAGACACACAGATGCACAGACAGGCACACAGACAGACAGACAGACAGACACACAGACAGACAGACACACAGACTGACATGCAGACAGACACACAGACACACAGACTGACACACAGACACACAGACTGACACACAGACAGGCAGACACACAGACGCACAGGCAGGCAGACAGACAGACACACAGACAGACACACAGACACACAGACTGACACGCAGACTGACACACAGACTGACACACAGGCAGACAGACACACAGACTGACAGGCTGTGCCCTTCTGCTGCCCTTGGTCTCTGTTCCCTGCAGAGTTCTCCAGCAGGAATTCCAGACCACACCATGTAGATGCCTCCATTACTCTTCCTTGTGCCTTTTCTCCCCAGCCCTCCTTGGCCTTTTTAAAAACCTAAAATCTCCAAGCCTGGGAGTGTTTGATGTGCCTGTGACTCGTCCTTACAGGCAGAGCACCGAGCACTTATCCACCTGGTTAAATGAAACTCAACCTGACTGCCAGGCTGCCCAAAAACTGAACTCAGCATTTTCTACTGCAGCCTGAAGTAAAATTAAAGTTCCAGCCTGAAGTAAGATAAAAGTTGCAGCCTCTGGCTTTTCCTGTGGTGCTGCTGTGTGCATTTGTTCACAATTGGAGCTTTCCATGAAGCAGAAACACCCACCTGCTGGCAGAGGACACGGGGCAGAAGGAGCAGGAAGGCTTTGTGTGCCAGGGGAACACGTTTTTCTTTGAAAGGCTGTGAAAAAAAGGAGCACTTGGATCTCTCAGAATCCCTGTCTCTCTTCTCTGACACACCAAACTCACAGAGCACACCAGCTCCAAAGCATCCTTCCCCACACCCATGGGCACACCAGGCGAAAATGCAAATGTTCATGAGTAAAATGCAAAATGGCAAAAGGCAAAAGATTTCTGGGGAAAGCTGTGAATAACTCCATGGCACAGCTCTGTACCTCCTATTCCAGGCCAAAAGGTAAATATTTCTTGTTTGTTGATTATGTTTGGAGAACTGAAGGCTTCATACCAGAAGTCTCACATGTTTGCTTTAGACAGGAATATTTTGATTGTGAAGAGGGAGGTTTTGGTACTCTCTTGTTAATTGTTTAAAAACAGATACGCAGTAGAGTCAGTAGAGAATAAAAACAAAGGAAATTTTCTTCTCTAAACAAGCTTTCCTTTATTTTCTACTTGTTTCTTCCACTGTAAAAGAGAGGATTTATAATGGATTTTTCTTTTTTTGTTTGGCTGTATCTTGATCAGAAATTGCTGCCTGGATAATAAATTTCATATAAAAAATAAAAAAAAAATCTTTATGAAGCCTCTTATTTTATGTCTAAGGAAACAGAAAATTTTTGGTGGTGTTTGTGGAGTAAGAATTTGAATATATTTGCTTAGACATTTTCCTCAAATTTTATAAAATCCAAAACTTACCAAAATACAAATACAGAAGATAAAAGAGAGAAATCTCATCCTGGAATCTCTAATCAAAGAATAACTTTTTTTTTTTTTGCATAATGACACTTTGGCTTCAGGGAAATAATAATTCATTTTTTGTCAATTACTGAGGTTTCCCCACATTTGCTTTTTTGATGGTTGAAATTAAATTAGTCAAATTAGACATTCTGTTACTCCATGAGAAACAAGGTGGAAAGCAGTCCAGCTTCAGTTACAAAATACACAAGCAAATCTACTTGTTCTGCCTCATGTCATAAATATGGCCACAGGGCACCTTGAATGGGGTCTGTGTTAAAAAGAAAAAATATTAGAAATACTGAAAAATATGAGTCTGGAAAAATAATGATATTCCTGTTCCTTCTCAATGGGACTTTCATCAAGGTAAAATCTACGAATTTCAGCCTTTGTTGCATTCAGAGCAAACTGAAAACTCTGACCCAAATGCAATTATCAGAAACCCTAAACTGACAGGAAGATGGGACGAGCAGGGCACCATGGCTGTGGAGAAAGTGAAATTTCCCTTTGGCAAACACCACCAGCATGGCATCAGGGCAGTGCAGGAAAGAGGAGTTCCCCCTGGAAAATTTGCCATGGAGCAAGAGGCAAGCACGAAACTTAACACCAGTGATGGGCAGGAATCACCTCTTGGAGGAAGCCAGGAGGGGAGAATGAAGGCTCTGCCCGTGGGAAGCGACCCTGGGTTTGCAGGAGCAGGCACAGGGCTGGCTCCAGAGCCAGGCAGGGCTGAGCCCCAGCTGGGAACTGCTGCAGTCCTTTCTCTGGACACTGGGCTCTGGAAATGGGACTCACTGTGCAGACTCCTGTCACCAAAAGCCCTAAATCACTTCATCCTGACCCCACTTGGTGCAGGCTGCTGCACGGGTGCTGTGTGCACCACGAATGCATTGCACCCAGAGCACACAGAATGTGGGAGTGCTGCCAAATACTGTACTTTCCTGCCAAAAACTCTGACCCAGCAGTGGCAGAATGGAAATGGATAAACAAGTTACTGAAGAAAATTATTAGTGTGTGTGCTGCGTCTTCACTTCCCACCCAAACTCCCGATTTTGGCAGAGAGAGATTTGGAGTTCAGCTCTTTGCCCCAGAAAGGCAACGTGCAAGGACATCCCCAGCGCCCAGAGATATTGCAAACACGTGGTAACTCTTTTTTGGTGACAATTCCAGCTGTGCCAATGCCAAAATGAGCCTTAATTTCAGCATTGTTGCCATGAAAGTGTGGTACAGGGACTCGTCCAGGCCACAGGGGTTGTGGAGGTGCTGTGCAATGAGGGGGGCTGCTCACTTTTATTGGCTGTGCACCTCCCTGAGGCACACCCACTGAAGGGATGGGATTTACAGCACTATTTCTGCAGTAGCTGCTTGGCAGGATCCCAGCTACAAAGCGTTCCAGAGAGAGAACACTGCTGCCTGTGCAGTGCAGGAGCTGCACAAAAGCTTGATCCACACAGCCCCAGCCCCCAGGACTCATTTCTGTGCTTCCTTTAATTCCCACTGGAGACAAGCTCTTAGCAAAGTCCAGGGCTCTCTCCTCTGCCTCTCATTTTGCAGTCAGGGAGGTCCTTTCAATCTCTCCAATGAGCTGAGTGCCAAAGAAGAGCTCAGCCATTTGCTAAAATGTGTGGTTCAGTCATCACTCCCTGCTCTTTGCTTTCCAAAAAGGATTTGGGACAAAGAAGGGCAGTGGAATAACAACAGCCTGGAAAAGGAAGCAGGGAAGAACAGGAGAATAACCACTGAACCATTCTAGCAGGAAAGTATTTCAGGAGAGGGAACACCTGATGCATGTTTCTCTCTGAAACAAGTCACATGAGTGGATTTAAAATGGTATTTATAGTGAAGGAGAAGAGAGAAGAGGAAGAAAAGCTGTCTGCCAATAAACACACACTGAGCTCCTCAGTGCAGGGGCTGCAAACCTTCTCCAGTGGATGGGCAGGGCCCAGACTTTCACTGGGGGGAAAGTCCTGATTAGGACAACTTGGTCATCCTGCCTGGGGAGAGGTTGGAGCCTTGTCCAGGTCTGCTCTGGAAATTGAGCCTGGGGTGCAACTCAAGTGGTGAGTGCAGAGAGCAGCACTTCTGGTGAGGAATGATCCTGCCCAGCCCTGGGAAATGAGCCTTGGCAGTTCTAGTGCACAGTACAGCAGCATCTTCCAAATAGCAATGAAAATCTGTTTATTTCCCAGTCCTGGTGAATGGACATTGTCAGTTCTAACAAGTTACAGCAGCATCTTTCTAACAGCTATGAAAATCTATTTATTATTAGGTGTAGCCACAAAGAAACATGCAAATATCTTCCATGTGCCTGTATTAAATTTTATTTTTTGATTTTTTTTCATTTAAGGCTTTGGTTTTGTTTTATGGCAGCTAACAGTATATTTTTCTTTTTAAAAGCAGAACCACACCAAACAGAGGCTTGCTGACCCTCAAAGACAATTTGCACATGCTATAAAAAAAGCAGAAGTCTTTTTATTGATTAATCATAAACTTAACATTGTAGGTTTCTGCCTAAAAAGGCTCAAAATACACAGAGGTCAGAAAAAAGTTGGAAAAATAAAAAGTATGGAAAAAGGCACACATATATCTGTATATATAGATTATCTGTCTGTCTATCTATCTATCTATCTATCTATCTATCTATCTATCTATCTATCTATCTATCTATCTGTCTGTCTGTCTGTCTGTCTATCTATCTATCTATCTATCTATCTATCTATCTATCTATCTATCTATCTATCTATCTATCTGTTTGTCTACCTCCCCATAATTTCCCAGTTAGGAAATACAGTGGGCATTTAAAACCAATTGTCTATTGGAAAGCCAAACATTCATAATTCAGTAGAAAAGTCCAAAATGCATAATTGTTACAGGACATCAAATAGCAGTATTTGATCAACTGTATTCTCTCAAATAACACCATTCTGAGACATTTTAAAGAACATTTATCTGGTCATCAACCCCTTAGGCCCAGCCCTGCAGAAGCAAGAGGCAACTGAAGGTCCCATTCTGACACCAAGAAGTTCTTGTCTTAATGTTCTGCTTAATTCCTTACCAGGAATTTTTCTGTGAAATACCAGCCCTGGGCTCCCCCCTCTGCCTCAGCTGCCCCGGGGGTGCTGAAATGTATTTTATGGGTAAATTACCACACTGAGCACCTCACAGCATCTCACTCCTGTTCTTCCTGGTCTCTGACCCCTCTGCTGGTGTTCCTCTCACACTTCAGCTGTAAAACCTCTGGGACCAGCACCAGGGAATGCTTCACCCATCGTGATCCTGAGCAATGAATCCTGAATGCTCTGCTCCAAAAAATAATCATCATTTCTTGCAACAAATGAGACATCTTCTGTGGAATCCAGCAAAACCTCTCTTCAGCCTCACTCTGCACTTCTCTCTGAGACCTGCTGGACTGATGCTCTCCATATCCCTCCCCACTGGTATTTCATAGTAGAAGAAAGAGACACAGATTTTCAAACTAAAAATATGCCAATGAGAACAGCTTTGCCTCACTCTGCTCAGATTTCTCGGGCCTCTTTTTTTTTTTTTTTTTTTTTTTTTAAGTGA